>CM060595.1:10000-180000 GCA_030578255.1 Tiaroga cobitis
CCTGAAATTGCGAAAGTCAACCCTGAAAAATAGCCCTGAAATTGCGAAAGTCAACCCTGGAAAATAGCCCTGAAATTGCGAAAGTCAACCCTGGAAAATAGCCCTGAAATTGCGAAAGTCAACCCTAGGTGCAGTACCATATCTCAGCGCCCGGTGGCGCTAGAGCTCCCAAAACAAGTGCATTCGACTCCCCGCCCTCTAATTAGTATATGGGCGGAGTTTCAGCTCTCTAGGTGCAAAAATAAGGGGGGGTGCACTTCCATATCTCGGCGCCTGGTGGCGCTAGAGCTCCCAAAACAAGTGCATTCGACTCCCCGCCCTCTAATTAGTATATGGGCGGAGTTTCAGCTCTCTAGGTGCAAAAATAAGGGGGGTGCACTTCCATATCTCGGCGCCTGGTGGCGCTAGAGGTCCCAAACCAGGTGCAATCGACGCCCCGCCCCCCAATTAGTATATGGGCGGAGTTTCAGCTCTCTAGGACCTATAGAACTCGAGATATAGGGAAATCAAATTCAGGGGGTGCACTTCAGGGGGGTGCACTTTTCGTTTTTATCCCTATAACCTAACCCTAACCCTAACCCTAACCCTAACCCTAACCCTAACCCTAACCCTAACCCTAACCCTAACCTAACCCTAACCCTAACCCTAACCCTAACCTAACCCTAACCCTAACCCTAACCCTAACCTAACCCTAACCCTAACCTAACCCTAACCCTGAAAAATAGCCCTGAAATTGCGAAAGTCAACCCTGAAAAATAGCCCTGAAATTGCGAAAGTCAACCCTGGAAAATAGCCCTGAAATTGCGAAAGTCAACCCTGGAAAATAGCCCTGAAATTGCGAAAGTCAACCCTAGGTGCAGTACCATATCTCAGCGCCCGGTGGCGCTAGAGCTCCCAAAACAAGTGCATTCGACTCCCCGCCCTCTAATTAGTATATGGGCGGAGTTTCAGCTCTCTAGGTGCAAAAATAAGGGGGGGTGCACTTCCATATCTCGGCGCCTGGTGGCGCTAGAGCTCCCAAAACAAGTGCATTCGACTCCCCGCCCTCTAATTAGTATATGGGCGGAGTTTCAGCTCTCTAGGTGCAAAAATAAGGGGGGTGCACTTCCATATCTCGGCGCCTGGTGGCGCTAGAGGTCCCAAACCAGGTGCAATCGACGCCCCGCCCCCCAATTAGTATATGGGCGGAGTTTCAGCTCTCTAGGACCTATAGAACTCGAGATATAGGGAAATCAAATTCAGGGGGTGCACTTCAGGGGGGTGCACTTTTCGTTTTTATCCCTATAACCTAACCCTAACCCTAACCCTAACCCTAACCCTAACCCTAACCCTAACCCTAACCCTAACCCTAACCCTAACCCTAACCCTAACCCTAACCCTAACCCTCAACCCTGAAAAATAGCCCTGAAATTGCGAAAGTCAACCCTGAAAAATAGCCCTGAAATTGCGAAAGTCAACCCTGAAAAATAGCCCTGAAATTGCGAAAGTCAACCCTGAAAAATAGCCCTGAAATTGCGAAAGTCAACCCTGGAAAATAGCCCTGAAATTGCGAAAGTCAACCCTGGAAAATAGCCCTGAAATTGCGAAAGTCAACCCTAGGTGCAGTACCATATCTCAGCGCCCGGTGGCGCTAGAGCTCCCAAAACAAGTGCATTCGACTCCCCGCCCTCTAATTAGTATATGGGCGGAGTTTCAGCTCTCTAGGTGCAAAAATAAGGGGGGGTGCACTTCCATATCTCGGCGCCTGGTGGCGCTAGAGCTCCCAAAACAAGTGCATTCGACTCCCCGCCCTCTAATTAGTATATGGGCGGAGTTTCAGCTCTCTAGGTGCAAAAATAAGGGGGGTGCACTTCCATATCTCGGCGCCTGGTGGCGCTAGAGGTCCCAAACCAGGTGCAATCGACGCCCCGCCCCCCAATTAGTATATGGGCGGAGTTTCAGCTCTCTAGGACCTATAGAACTCGAGATATAGGGAAATCAAATTCAGGGGGTGCACTTCAGGGGGGTGCACTTTTCGTTTTTATCCCTATAACCTAACCCTAACCCTAACCCTAACCCTAACCCTAACCCTAACCCTAACCCTAACCCTAACCCTAACCTAACCCTAACCCTAACCCTAACCCTAACCCTAACCCTAACCCTAACCCTAACCCTAACCTAACCCTAACCCTAACCTAACCCTAACCCTGAAAAATAGCCCTGAAATTGCGAAAGTCAACCCTGAAAAATAGCCCTGAAATTGCGAAAGTCAACCCTGGAAAATAGCCCTGAAATTGCGAAAGTCAACCCTGGAAAATAGCCCTGAAATTGCGAAAGTCAACCCTAGGTGCAGTACCATATCTCAGCGCCCGGTGGCGCTAGAGCTCCCAAAACAAGTGCATTCGACTCCCCGCCCTCTAATTAGTATATGGGCGGAGTTTAAAAATAAGGGGGGGTGCACTTCCATATCTCGGCGCCTGGTGGCGCTAGAGCTCCCAAAACAAGTGCATTCGACTCCCCGCCCTCTAATTAGTATATGGGCGGAGTTTCAGCTCTCTAGGTGCAAAAATAAGGGGGGTGCACTTCCATATCTCGGCGCCTGGTGGCGCTAGAGGTCCCAAACCAGGTGCAATCGACGCCCCGCCCCCCAATTAGTATATGGGCGGAGTTTCAGCTCTCTAGGACCTATAGAACTCGAGATATAGGGAAATCAAATTCAGGGGGTGCACTTCAGGGGGGTGCACTTTTCGTTTTTATCCCTATAACCTAACCCTAACCCTAACCCTAACCCTAACCCTAACCCTAACCCTAACCCTAACCCTAACCCTAACCCTAACCCTAACCCTAACCCTAACCCTAACCCTCAACCCTGAAAAATAGCCCTGAAATTGCGAAAGTCAACCCTGAAAAATAGCCCTGAAATTGCGAAAGTCAACCCTGAAAAATAGCCCTGAAATTGCGAAAGTCAACCCTGAAAAATAGCCCTGAAATTGCGAAAGTCAACCCTGGAAAATAGCCCTGAAATTGCGAAAGTCAACCCTGGAAAATAGCCCTGAAATTGCGAAAGTCAACCCTAGGTGCAGTACCATATCTCAGCGCCCGGTGGCGCTAGAGCTCCCAAAACAAGTGCATTCGACTCCCCGCCCTCTAATTAGTATATGGGCGGAGTTTCAGCTCTCTAGGTGCAAAAATAAGGGGGGGTGCACTTCCATATCTCGGCGCCTGGTGGCGCTAGAGCTCCCAAAACAAGTGCATTCGACTCCCCGCCCTCTAATTAGTATATGGGCGGAGTTTCAGCTCTCTAGGTGCAAAAATAAGGGGGGTGCACTTCCATATCTCGGCGCCTGGTGGCGCTAGAGGTCCCAAACCAGGTGCAATCGACGCCCCGCCCCCCAATTAGTATATGGGCGGAGTTTCAGCTCTCTAGGACCTATAGAACTCGAGATATAGGGAAATCAAATTCAGGGGGTGCACTTCAGGGGGGTGCACTTTTCGTTTTTATCCCTATAACCTAACCCTAACCCTAACCCTAACCCTAACCCTAACCCTAACCCTAACCCTAACCCTAACCCTAACCTAACCCTAACCCTAACCCTAACCCTAACCCTAACCCTAACCCTAACCCTAACCCTAACCTAACCCTAACCCTAACCTAACCCTAACCCTGAAAAATAGCCCTGAAATTGCGAAAGTCAACCCTGAAAAATAGCCCTGAAATTGCGAAAGTCAACCCTGGAAAATAGCCCTGAAATTGCGAAAGTCAACCCTGGAAAATAGCCCTGAAATTGCGAAAGTCAACCCTAGGTGCAGTACCATATCTCAGCGCCCGGTGGCGCTAGAGCTCCCAAAACAAGTGCATTCGACTCCCCGCCCTCTAATTAGTATATGGGCGGAGTTTCAGCTCTCTAGGTGCAAAAATAAGGGGGGGTGCACTTCCATATCTCGGCGCCTGGTGGCGCTAGAGCTCCCAAAACAAGTGCATTCGACTCCCCGCCCTCTAATTAGTATATGGGCGGAGTTTCAGCTCTCTAGGTGCAAAAATAAGGGGGGTGCACTTCCATATCTCGGCGCCTGGTGGCGCTAGAGGTCCCAAACCAGGTGCAATCGACGCCCCGCCCCCCAATTAGTATATGGGCGGAGTTTCAGCTCTCTAGGACCTATAGAACTCGAGATATAGGGAAATCAAATTCAGGGGGTGCACTTCAGGGGGGTGCACTTTTCGTTTTTATCCCTATAACCTAACCCTAACCCTAACCCTAACCCTAACCCTAACCCTAACCCTAACCCTAACCCTAACCCTAACCCTAACCCTAACCCTAACCCTAACCCTAACCCTCAACCCTGAAAAATAGCCCTGAAATTGCGAAAGTCAACCCTGAAAAATAGCCCTGAAATTGCGAAAGTCAACCCTGAAAAATAGCCCTGAAATTGCGAAAGTCAACCCTGAAAAATAGCCCTGAAATTGCGAAAGTCAACCCTGGAAAATAGCCCTGAAATTGCGAAAGTCAACCCTGGAAAATAGCCCTGAAATTGCGAAAGTCAACCCTAGGTGCAGTACCATATCTCAGCGCCCGGTGGCGCTAGAGCTCCCAAAACAAGTGCATTCGACTCCCCGCCCTCTAATTAGTATATGGGCGGAGTTTCAGCTCTCTAGGTGCAAAAATAAGGGGGGGTGCACTTCCATATCTCGGCGCCTGGTGGCGCTAGAGCTCCCAAAACAAGTGCATTCGACTCCCCGCCCTCTAATTAGTATATGGGCGGAGTTTCAGCTCTCTAGGTGCAAAAATAAGGGGGGTGCACTTCCATATCTCGGCGCCTGGTGGCGCTAGAGGTCCCAAACCAGGTGCAATCGACGCCCCGCCCCCCAATTAGTATATGGGCGGAGTTTCAGCTCTCTAGGACCTATAGAACTCGAGATATAGGGAAATCAAATTCAGGGGGTGCACTTCAGGGGGGTGCACTTTTCGTTTTTATCCCTATAACCTAACCCTAACCCTAACCCTAACCCTAACCCTAACCCTAACCCTAACCCTAACCCTAACCCTAACCTAACCCTAACCCTAACCCTAACCCTAACCCTAACCCTAACCCTAACCCTAACCCTAACCTAACCCTAACCCTAACCTAACCCTAACCCTGAAAAATAGCCCTGAAATTGCGAAAGTCAACCCTGAAAAATAGCCCTGAAATTGCGAAAGTCAACCCTGGAAAATAGCCCTGAAATTGCGAAAGTCAACCCTGGAAAATAGCCCTGAAATTGCGAAAGTCAACCCTAGGTGCAGTACCATATCTCAGCGCCCGGTGGCGCTAGAGCTCCCAAAACAAGTGCATTCGACTCCCCGCCCTCTAATTAGTATATGGGCGGAGTTTCAGCTCTCTAGGTGCAAAAATAAGGGGGGGTGCACTTCCATATCTCGGCGCCTGGTGGCGCTAGAGCTCCCAAAACAAGTGCATTCGACTCCCCGCCCTCTAATTAGTATATGGGCGGAGTTTCAGCTCTCTAGGTGCAAAAATAAGGGGGGTGCACTTCCATATCTCGGCGCCTGGTGGCGCTAGAGGTCCCAAACCAGGTGCAATCGACGCCCCGCCCCCCAATTAGTATATGGGCGGAGTTTCAGCTCTCTAGGACCTATAGAACTCGAGATATAGGGAAATCAAATTCAGGGGGTGCACTTCAGGGGGGTGCACTTTTCGTTTTTATCCCTATAACCTAACCCTAACCCTAACCCTAACCCTAACCCTAACCCTAACCCTAACCCTAACCCTAACCCTAACCCTAACCCTAACCCTAACCCTAACCCTAACCCTCAACCCTGAAAAATAGCCCTGAAATTGCGAAAGTCAACCCTGAAAAATAGCCCTGAAATTGCGAAAGTCAACCCTGAAAAATAGCCCTGAAATTGCGAAAGTCAACCCTGAAAAATAGCCCTGAAATTGCGAAAGTCAACCCTGGAAAATAGCCCTGAAATTGCGAAAGTCAACCCTGGAAAATAGCCCTGAAATTGCGAAAGTCAACCCTAGGTGCAGTACCATATCTCAGCGCCCGGTGGCGCTAGAGCTCCCAAAACAAGTGCATTCGACTCCCCGCCCTCTAATTAGTATATGGGCGGAGTTTCAGCTCTCTAGGTGCAAAAATAAGGGGGGGTGCACTTCCATATCTCGGCGCCTGGTGGCGCTAGAGCTCCCAAAACAAGTGCATTCGACTCCCCGCCCTCTAATTAGTATATGGGCGGAGTTTCAGCTCTCTAGGTGCAAAAATAAGGGGGGTGCACTTCCATATCTCGGCGCCTGGTGGCGCTAGAGGTCCCAAACCAGGTGCAATCGACGCCCCGCCCCCCAATTAGTATATGGGCGGAGTTTCAGCTCTCTAGGACCTATAGAACTCGAGATATAGGGAAATCAAATTCAGGGGGTGCACTTCAGGGGGGTGCACTTTTCGTTTTTATCCCTATAACCTAACCCTAACCCTAACCCTAACCCTAACCCTAACCCTAACCCTAACCCTAACCCTAACCCTAACCTAACCCTAACCCTAACCCTAACCCTAACCCTAACCCTAACCCTAACCCTAACCCTAACCTAACCCTAACCCTAACCTAACCCTAACCCTGAAAAATAGCCCTGAAATTGCGAAAGTCAACCCTGAAAAATAGCCCTGAAATTGCGAAAGTCAACCCTGGAAAATAGCCCTGAAATTGCGAAAGTCAACCCTGGAAAATAGCCCTGAAATTGCGAAAGTCAACCCTAGGTGCAGTACCATATCTCAGCGCCCGGTGGCGCTAGAGCTCCCAAAACAAGTGCATTCGACTCCCCGCCCTCTAATTAGTATATGGGCGGAGTTTCAGCTCTCTAGGTGCAAAAATAAGGGGGGGTGCACTTCCATATCTCGGCGCCTGGTGGCGCTAGAGCTCCCAAAACAAGTGCATTCGACTCCCCGCCCTCTAATTAGTATATGGGCGGAGTTTCAGCTCTCTAGGTGCAAAAATAAGGGGGGTGCACTTCCATATCTCGGCGCCTGGTGGCGCTAGAGGTCCCAAACCAGGTGCAATCGACGCCCCGCCCCCCAATTAGTATATGGGCGGAGTTTCAGCTCTCTAGGACCTATAGAACTCGAGATATAGGGAAATCAAATTCAGGGGGTGCACTTCAGGGGGGTGCACTTTTCGTTTTTATCCCTATAACCTAACCCTAACCCTAACCCTAACCCTAACCCTAACCCTAACCCTAACCCTAACCCTAACCCTAACCCTAACCCTAACCCTAACCCTAACCCTAACCCTCAACCCTGAAAAATAGCCCTGAAATTGCGAAAGTCAACCCTGAAAAATAGCCCTGAAATTGCGAAAGTCAACCCTGAAAAATAGCCCTGAAATTGCGAAAGTCAACCCTGAAAAATAGCCCTGAAATTGCGAAAGTCAACCCTGGAAAATAGCCCTGAAATTGCGAAAGTCAACCCTGGAAAATAGCCCTGAAATTGCGAAAGTCAACCCTAGGTGCAGTACCATATCTCAGCGCCCGGTGGCGCTAGAGCTCCCAAAACAAGTGCATTCGACTCCCCGCCCTCTAATTAGTATATGGGCGGAGTTTCAGCTCTCTAGGTGCAAAAATAAGGGGGGGTGCACTTCCATATCTCGGCGCCTGGTGGCGCTAGAGCTCCCAAAACAAGTGCATTCGACTCCCCGCCCTCTAATTAGTATATGGGCGGAGTTTCAGCTCTCTAGGTGCAAAAATAAGGGGGGTGCACTTCCATATCTCGGCGCCTGGTGGCGCTAGAGGTCCCAAACCAGGTGCAATCGACGCCCCGCCCCCCAATTAGTATATGGGCGGAGTTTCAGCTCTCTAGGACCTATAGAACTCGAGATATAGGGAAATCAAATTCAGGGGGTGCACTTCAGGGGGGTGCACTTTTCGTTTTTATCCCTATAACCTAACCCTAACCCTAACCCTAACCCTAACCCTAACCCTAACCCTAACCCTAACCCTAACCCTAACCTAACCCTAACCCTAACCCTAACCCTAACCCTAACCCTAACCCTAACCCTAACCCTAACCTAACCCTAACCCTAACCTAACCCTAACCCTGAAAAATAGCCCTGAAATTGCGAAAGTCAACCCTGAAAAATAGCCCTGAAATTGCGAAAGTCAACCCTGGAAAATAGCCCTGAAATTGCGAAAGTCAACCCTGGAAAATAGCCCTGAAATTGCGAAAGTCAACCCTAGGTGCAGTACCATATCTCAGCGCCCGGTGGCGCTAGAGCTCCCAAAACAAGTGCATTCGACTCCCCGCCCTCTAATTAGTATATGGGCGGAGTTTCAGCTCTCTAGGTGCAAAAATAAGGGGGGGTGCACTTCCATATCTCGGCGCCTGGTGGCGCTAGAGCTCCCAAAACAAGTGCATTCGACTCCCCGCCCTCTAATTAGTATATGGGCGGAGTTTCAGCTCTCTAGGTGCAAAAATAAGGGGGGTGCACTTCCATATCTCGGCGCCTGGTGGCGCTAGAGGTCCCAAACCAGGTGCAATCGACGCCCCGCCCCCCAATTAGTATATGGGCGGAGTTTCAGCTCTCTAGGACCTATAGAACTCGAGATATAGGGAAATCAAATTCAGGGGGTGCACTTCAGGGGGGTGCACTTTTCGTTTTTATCCCTATAACCTAACCCTAACCCTAACCCTAACCCTAACCCTAACCCTAACCCTAACCCTAACCCTAACCCTAACCCTAACCCTAACCCTAACCCTAACCCTAACCCTCAACCCTGAAAAATAGCCCTGAAATTGCGAAAGTCAACCCTGAAAAATAGCCCTGAAATTGCGAAAGTCAACCCTGAAAAATAGCCCTGAAATTGCGAAAGTCAACCCTGAAAAATAGCCCTGAAATTGCGAAAGTCAACCCTGGAAAATAGCCCTGAAATTGCGAAAGTCAACCCTGGAAAATAGCCCTGAAATTGCGAAAGTCAACCCTAGGTGCAGTACCATATCTCAGCGCCCGGTGGCGCTAGAGCTCCCAAAACAAGTGCATTCGACTCCCCGCCCTCTAATTAGTATATGGGCGGAGTTTCAGCTCTCTAGGTGCAAAAATAAGGGGGGGTGCACTTCCATATCTCGGCGCCTGGTGGCGCTAGAGCTCCCAAAACAAGTGCATTCGACTCCCCGCCCTCTAATTAGTATATGGGCGGAGTTTCAGCTCTCTAGGTGCAAAAATAAGGGGGGTGCACTTCCATATCTCGGCGCCTGGTGGCGCTAGAGGTCCCAAACCAGGTGCAATCGACGCCCCGCCCCCCAATTAGTATATGGGCGGAGTTTCAGCTCTCTAGGACCTATAGAACTCGAGATATAGGGAAATCAAATTCAGGGGGTGCACTTCAGGGGGGTGCACTTTTCGTTTTTATCCCTATAACCTAACCCTAACCCTAACCCTACCCCCTGGGACTCTACCCCCTGGGACTCTACCCCCTGGGACTCTACCCCCTGGGACTCTACCCCCTGGGACTCTACCCCCTGGGACTCTACCCCCTGGGACTCTACCCCCTGGGACTCTACCCCCTGGGACTCTACCCCCTGGGACTCTACCCCCTGGGACTCTACCCCCTGGGACTCTACCCCCTGGGACTCTACCCCCTGGGACTCTACCCCCTGGGACTCTACCCCCTGGGACTCTACCCCCTGGGACTCTACCCCCTGGGACTCTACCCCCTGGGACTCTACCCCCTGGGACTCTACCCCCTGGGACTCTACCCCCTGGGACTCTACCCCCTGGGACTCTACCCCCTGGGACTCTACCCCCTGGGACTCTACCCCCTGGGACTCTACCCCCTGGGACTCTACCCCCTGGGACTCTACCCCCTGGGACTCTACCCCCTGGGACTCTACCCCCTGGGACTCTACCCCCTGGGACTCTACCCCCTGGGACTCTACCCCCTGGGACTCTACCCCCTGGGACTCTACCCCCTGGGACTCTACCCCCTGGGACTCTACCCCCTGGGACTCTACCCCCTGGGACTCTACCCCCTGGGACTCTACCCCCTGGGACTCTACCCCCTGGGACTCTACCCCCTGGGACTCTACCCCCTGGGACTCTACCCCCTGGGACTCTACCCCCTGGGACTCTACCCCCTGGGACTCTACCCCCTGGGACTCTACCCCCTGGGACTCTACCCCCTGGGACTCTACCCCCTGGGACTCTACCCCCTGGGACTCTACCCCCTGGGACTCTACCCCCTGGGACTCTACCCCCTGGGACTCTACCCCCTGGGACTCTACCCCCTGGGACTCTACCCCCTGGGACTCTACCCCCTGGGACTCTACCCCCTGGGACTCTACCCCCTGGGACTCTACCCCCTGGGACTCTACCCCCTGGGACTCTACCCCCTGGGACTCTACCCCCTGGGACTCTACCCCCTGGGACTCTACCCCCTGGGACTCTACCCCCTGGGACTCTACCCCCTGGGACTCTACCCCCTGGGACTCTACCCCCTGGGACTCTACCCCCTGGGACTCTACCCCCTGGGACTCTACCCCCTGGGACTCTACCCCCTGGGACTCTACCCCCTGGGACTCTACCCCCTGGGACTCTACCCCCTGGGACTCTACCCCCTGGGACTCTACCCCCTGGGACTCTACCCCCTGGGACTCTACCCCCTGGGACTCTACCCCCTGGGACTCTACCCCCTGGGACTCTACCCCCTGGGACTCTACCCCCTGGGACTCTACCCCCTGGGACTCTACCCCCTGGGACTCTACCCCCTGGGACTCTACCCCCTGGGACTCTACCCCCTGGGACTCTACCCCCTGGGACTCTACCCCCTGGGACTCTACCCCCTGGGACTCTACCCCCTGGGACTCTACCCCCTGGGACTCTACCCCCTGGGACTCTACCCCCTGGGACTCTACCCCCTGGGACTCTACCCCCTGGGACTCTACCCCCTGGGACTCTACCCCCTGGGACTCTACCCCCTGGGACTCTACCCCCTGGGACTCTACCCCCTGGGACTCTACCCCCTGGGACTCTACCCCCTGGGACTCTACCCCCTGGGACTCTACCCCCTGGGACTCTACCCCCTGGGACTCTACCCCCTGGGACTCTACCCCCTGGGACTCTACCCCCTGGGACTCTACCCCCTGGGACTCTACCCCCTGGGACTCTACCCCCTGGGACTCTACCCCCTGGGACTCTACCCCCTGGGACTCTACCCCCTGGGACTCTACCCCCTGGGACTCTACCCCCTGGGACTCTACCCCCTGGGACTCTACCCCCTGGGACTCTACCCCCTGGGACTCTACCCCCTGGGACTCTACCCCCTGGGACTCTACCCCCTGGGACTCTACCCCCTGGGACTCTACCCCCTGGGACTCTACCCCCTGGGACTCTACCCCCTGGGACTCTACCCCCTGGGACTCTACCCCCTGGGACTCTACCCCCTGGGACTCTACCCCCTGGGACTCTACCCCCTGGGACTCTACCCCCTGGGACTCTACCCCCTGGGACTCTACCCCCTGGGACTCTACCCCCTGGGACTCTACCCCCTGGGACTCTACCCCCTGGGACTCTACCCCCTGGGACTCTACCCCCTGGGACTCTACCCCCTGGGACTCTACCCCCTGGGACTCTACCCCCTGGGACTCTACCCCCTGGGACTCTACCCCCTGGGACTCTACCCCCTGGGACTCTACCCCCTGGGACTCTACCCCCTGGGACTCTACCCCCTGGGACTCTACCCCCTGGGACTCTACCCCCTGGGACTCTACCCCCTGGGACTCTACCCCCTGGGACTCTACCCCCTGGGACTCTACCCCCTGGGACTCTACCCCCTGGGACTCTACCCCCTGGGACTCTACCCCCTGACCAAAAACAGACTAGAAAGATACAACTTGACTTTTATTTCTTCCTAAAACAAATTGTTAAACACTTTTACAATAAATTAAAAATACATTACATGTGAGTCAACAGCATACATACAAAACATTGACATCGATAGCATGAAGGGTAAGGGTTAAGTCCACTTAAACAGGAATGCATAACTAAACAATATAAGCACCACAATGATGAAAGTATGAATAAAGAGGCAAAATATGATGAGTGGCGGTGGTGCCTATGACATCAAAAACTGCTGCTATATCCTATATCCAAGGGAACAAGGTTTAAGTGGCCAAGGCATAAAAACAAATGTTGTCAAATCAATATCCTGAGTATGACATTAAAAAAAAATAAACTAAAGTGCTCTTGTGCTACAGACAAAGACAATAGAAGGCATTAATGCAGAAAAAACATGAAGGACAAAGCTGCTTTGCAAAATAAGCATTGAAAAACAACTAAATGTGACTGACAACCATAAGTATGACAAAAGACAAATGGTATAAAGGGGGGGGGGGGGGAACAAAAGCAAATACAAAAGAAATATTGGCAAACATAAATACCAAGAGGACAGGTACAAAATGAAAGGGTCCTTTTTTGCAAAAATAAAGGCACAGATGAAACGAGCATAATAAAGGCCCGTTCACACCAAGCATGATAACTATAAAAATAACGATAAAGATAACTATATATGCGTCCACACCAACAACCGATAGCGGTCTTTTTATTCTAAGCATGCGCTCCCGCACTGCGGTTTCAAAGTAGCAAAAATGGATGACCTGCTGCTGCTTTACGTTACAAAAAAAATATAAAAAGAAAAACAGGCGCTTTTGGGTACACGATATCCTTAAAAGACGAGAGGAGTTGGGAGAATCCGTCACTCTGATTAGAGAGTTGTCGTCTTTTGAAGACCCGCTCCGAGCGCATCTAAACAGTGAATCTAGCAAGTCTAGTGTAATCGATCTAATCTAACAGTAAATTTAGCTGACGAAGTCAATGATGGGATAAAAACATTGCCTAGTCAACACCTTTACGTATACAACACCTTTTTTACTACAACTTCAGCAATGTTGTCAAAACTAGCACTGGACAGCATACCTGAGGTAATTTTGTTACACTATGCGAAACTGCATAATATCTCATCGTTAATACTTCTCACCATTTATTCCCAGGATATGACCGATTGCTTTCCATATATCCATCTTTTTTAACGTATCCTTGAAAAGGGGGTTTGACTTGTCAAACAGTGGAGGATTTTTTTTTGTACCTCGACGATTAACTGCAATATCATCTTCCATTTTAAATGCGCGAGACCTTTAAATTAGAATGGATTCTGATTGGCTGTCAGTGTTTTATCGTTCGACAGCTGCAAAAAAATCGTTCTGAAAGTGATCCCAACGATATCGTTCCTCATATCTTTATTGTTATAGTTGTGGTGTGAACTCTGTTATTTTTTAATATGGCGAACGATTTTTAGAATTATATCTTTATCGTTATCTTTATAGTTATCGTGCTTGGTGTGAACGGGCCTTAACTCAAAGCATAATACAAAAACCACTACTAAAAATGCTGGTAATCACCCATAAAACTGTCGACCCAGGAAAGAGACCAATATACATAATGTTTCACAGGTTAGCCTTCAATTCAAGGTTCCCTTGGCATTGTCAGGAACTGACTGAAACAATTATTAAAAAGTAACTATTAAATGTCTAGAGTAATAAGAACATTCTGATTGTTGTGTAACTAGGACACAGCTGTGAGCTGATGTAACAGCCACCATTAAAAGGTTTAGCAAGCTTAGAAGAGCTTGGAATTCTGTACCCTGAGCCTCAAGGTGGACGGTAGGGTCAACATGTGGACTTCCGTTCTGAAGGGAGGACAACCGCACACCCAGCTCACCTAGAGGAAGATACATTACATTTCAGTTAGAATTAGTATAAGATTTAAAAGAATGATTGCACAGAAGAGAATTTCCAAGAAGTATCACATGTTCTCAAACCCCTCCAAGGTTTGGTGAAGTTGGTAAAGACAGGTGGTGTCACTTTGTTCTTTGATCAAATTTAGGTCTCAGGCAATCCCAAGATGAGCCGGTATGGCTATTGGCTAGAATCAAGTCAGTTGTGAGAATTTGGAAATGTCAGACAGCTGTAAAACAATGAAGGCGTGAAATACAAAAAGTGTAGGTTAACAGGACATCAATAGTGCACAGGTGGACAAAAAAAACTCTTATCTGCATCCTTCTTCAGACCGCGCGTGCGCGCGCACACACACACACACACACACACACACACACACACACACACACACACACACACTAATGCTCATTTTGCTGCACAAGTAATCAAATAGAACAGTCAAGCACAGTCAACTAAAACAAAGCGCAGCACTTAAACAATCAAATTAATCCTGATGAATAAACACCGATGATCAACCATCCCTAAAGCTCTTTAGTGTGCACCGCATAATTTCTAGTAACTAAATTCGGGACCCCCCTTATATATCTCAGCTTAAATAGCAGCGGATATACACCTGCAGGCAACTGATGCTACGCTCAACTTAGCCTTGCATTGGATGATCACAAGCTGCACTGAAGTGTGTGAACTTTCACCATAAGGTTTCTGGGGAATATGGTTTGACCCAGTAAAGAGAACTAGCTAATTTAAACATGTCAAGGATCACAGGTTGGTCTTCAAACCTTGAAGGACTTCCCATCTGGGAATCTCATTTTCCAGAAGGTTACTGACATGTCAGAATCTCACTGGAAATAAAACAAATCAATGAATTAAATTTACCCTGTTGCTAATTTGTCTAGAATAACAGAAATGTGGGAGATACTTTTTTATTTATTTTTTTTACAAAAGGTCCAGGTTTATAAGTTTATAAGTTTATAAGAGCTTGAAATGCTCTAGGATTAACCAGAAGATGATATAACAAATGACATGTACTTAATGTTAATTTAATGAATCTCAAAGAAGTTATGCCACAGAAGTATATTTTGATGGACCCCATTGACTTCCGTAGTAGGGAAAAAATACTAGGGAAGTTAATGGGGTCCATCAACTGTTTGGTTACCGACATTCTTCAAAATATTTTCTTTTGTGTTCAGCAGAAGAAAGAATTTCATACAGTTTTGAAACAACTTGAGTGTCATTTTTTCTAGTGAACTAATACTTTAAGCCTTGTCTGTGAAACCAGAAAATAGGCAATTTTAACTCACTAATTCCAAACTTCAGCAGCTTACTCACTCTCCAACTTCCATCACAGACACATCCTGTACAAGATCAGCTCGTGGGCATTTATACTCCTGAGCACAACCATTGACAGACATGCAAACCATCAATAATTATAATATCGTACCCCTCAAAACTGACAACAAACATTTACCAAAAGCACAAATACAAGGTACGAGTAAAACATGTATAAGCATCAATACAAGAAGAAAAACTAAGTAGTATTCAAGGCCCTAGTGCATAAATGACATACAAAAACGGTACAATGGCATACCGCATAAACACTAAGTATACAGAAAAGGCATACAGCACAGCAACATGTATACAGAGACAAGGCAAAATGAAAGGAATTATAAAAGAGCCAGTCAAAACTGAGAACAGTAATGCAAAAAACATCACAAATGACAGGCAAAAAAAAAAAAAAACTTTATATACACCACTTTAATACATAATCAAAACAGCTTTAAACATCAGGGGTCAAATTTTAAAATAAGTACTTTAAATTTGCTTAGAACATTTGAATTGTATAAAGTAGAAATGCACATAAGGGCACAGGTAAAACGATAAAAAGGACATGAGTGCAGTTACAAAAAGAAAATAACCATTAAGGCTTAAAGGGCAGGAGTACAACAAAGAAAAGGGACAAAATAAAAGGGGAATAAAGTGCAAGACTACAAAATGAAATCAGACACCACAAGGAATAAATAAAAAAAAATCAGTTTATAAACTTCCATACAAAGTCTTACACTACAAATATAAAGGAGGCATATAATAGTATAAAATGCCAGACAATTCAATATTCAAACGAAAAATATATGAATGCAAAGGGAAAAAAGTACAGACATTAAAAAGGCATAAATGTAAACTTGGCACAGTGGCAAAATTAAAAACCATCACAACAATGGGTTACAAAAAAGGGGCTTAAAACTGGCAGAGGCATAAAGGCACGACAGCATAAATACAAACACAGGGGAAAATTAATGCAAAAGAAGCATAAATCATGACATGCTTTAGAAGCATAAATCATTTTATGCTTGTGAACTTTATGGTCCAGTCTAAGCTATTCTAACGGAACAAAATTATAAAAGCTACAAAAAATTAATAGATAGAAGTATGCATAAATACTGTACAAAAAAAATAATAAGAAATAGACCAATTGAAATATAGAGGGTGTAAAAGAAAAATATGGACAAAAGCCTAAAATGTGCATAAATACAAGGTGTCAATGCAACGTTAAACAGTACAAAGTAGCATAAAAATTACAAGGGGACAAGGCTGCTTCAAAAAAACACTACATTTGACTAATAAACAAATAGGGCATTACTAGGAATATAAGGGTTATAAAGGGGAACATAAAGACCAAATCAGAAGTTAAAAATTTTTTTTTTTTAAAAACCATGAACATAAAGGGCACAGATGATTACAAAAGGGACAAAATTGCAAAGGCAAAAAAGGTCAAGTGCATCACTAATTAAAAGGTTGAATAAATGCTGATAAACAAAAAAAAATGCTGACAGGCAAACTCACAAGAGTACACATCCACATTAACAAGACACTTCACAAAAGACAGATTAAAAAAACTATTTCAACAGATTGTTAATGTTGACATTCAATTAACCATCTCTAAAACTTTTGCATCCATGCTTGTGGTTTTGTATATGCACCTGCAGGAGACTGACTCTACCCTGTTACACTCCTCAAAGTAGGATACCTAACATTGGTTGATCAGAGGCTGCATTGAAAAATGGCTATATTCTCCAAAAAAAAACTGTTAAGGAACATGGCTTAAGCCAATAAAGAGCTCACTATACAAAAATGAGACCAGAAGTCAATTTTCATTCAGTTCATCAAATAAAGATCTCTACACTTCCAGAGTTCAAAGAGCAAATGAGAGTAGAAGAGTTAAATTAAGGAAGCTTACCTAGATGAGTGCTGAAGTTCTCAGTGACGAACAAGACCAAGGAACAGGACAACAGCAGGACAAACCTCAAGAAGCTGCACACCTCAAGAAGACAAGGTGAAGTGGAGGTTAACTACATGAAACTCAAAAGGAAATGTTTCAAAAGACTATTTCCAATTATTTGGGAAGGAAACCAGCTTCATCTCTCCTACCAGTTTTTAGTTTCACAGTGTCCTCTGGTCAAATCCTGGTCTCATTCAGACCCAAGAAAAGTGGAGTGTGGTTACATCTGGAATAAAGTCAACATTTGAAGTCTGGAATAGCCATACAGCTGTAAACAGAAAAAAAAACATGTGGGAGAGGTGCAAGGAAGAGGGGGAAATGTGGGACTAGGTTAGGGTTGTTAGGGAAGGGTTAGGGAAGTTTTTCTTGTGAACTGAAAGCAGGTATGTGGATAGTGCAATGATACTTTGGAGAGTGGGATGCTGGCAGTGAATGGTGCGTTTTTTCTTACATGTGAGATGACTGGTAGATGGTACGGTGGATGACAGGAACTCAGGACAACGGTGGACTAGGAGACCCGGAGGAAGGACGAGACACTGGAGGATCTACACAAAGGAGAATGAAGATGAGATGCTAAAGATGATGCTGGAATTAAGACTGGAAAAGTATCGCTGAAGATATCAGGTAGTTCATTGTTAAAGTAAGGTACACTCTTCATACAGACAAGACCAGACAATGAGCTGGGGTGAAGTGTGTGTAAAAGTAGTGTCAGTGAGTAGGGTGATGATGAGATGCAGGTGTGTGTGATCAGGACTCAGGTGAGGGAGTGCAATGTGATTGGCTTGTGTGAGAGCCAGGCAGATCTGTAACAAGGGTTAGTAATGAATGTCAAACAACAATGTGCTTTTTTTTGTCAAACAGTAATGTGTTGGTTTTTTTACTTATCTTATCAGCAGCCGTTATCAGTAAACTTGGGCTAGTAGACTCAATCTTCTAGTTAGGTTTCCAAACAATGAGAGTTTCACAACAGGCTGAAAATGCAAAATTATTTATTGGAGAAAAATGTATGAACAAGTAAACACTTACAATAAAGGAAAAGCAAGACATAAAATACAGTGAAAATGTATTTAAAAAAATAAAATAAAGGCAAATGCATAACAAAAGAACAATGATATGAGTATATATATATATATATATATATATATATATATATATATATATATATATACACACACACAAAAAGGATTTACAAAAAAAAAAGGCATAACGTAAAAGGAGAGCAAAAGCTCAGGGGAGACCAAGACCTAAAATAAACAAAACGGTTCAACAACTAAGGGAGGATCACTAACTTACCTAAAAAAAAAAATTTTAAAACCCACACACCTTCTCTCTCACTCAACTCCCTTGTTATAAAAAAAAAACCGAACTCACAAGTTCACACTTACATATAATTAGATGGAGTAAAGGTTTACGCGTATTTGGCGCTGTCCGAGCTCGGAATTGGCCCGAACCCAGAGTTTTCCAGTTATCTCTGTAAAGCTGCTTTGAAACAATCTGTATTGTATAAAGCCCTATAAAAATAAAGGTGAATTGACTCAGGCCTTCACATGTGTCACAGTGTAGTGTAGGCTGAAGAAGATGAAGAGGCAAAAAGCTCCAAGACAAACTTTTACTATAAATATAATTGCAACGGGTACAGACAGGCAGGATGAACACACACACTAAATAAGACTGAGAACAGACAAGAGCTGTGTCCCAATGTGAAGGCTCCATCCTTCAAAGGCCGCGGAGTTCGAAGGATGCAGCCTATTCGTCCTTCGTAGGACGCACCATGTAGTCTTCGTGGGATTTCCTAATTTCACAACCAGGTGTTTCCAATTAACGCTCCCTGGCACCAAGCAACAGTGGGAAAGTACAGCTGCCATCCTGATCATTCATTTGATATAATTGAGTAAACAGCTATGGAGACAGAACTGGGTATTGCCATTTTTTGTTTTATATTTTACTGGAGGATATGGTGAGGATGTTTCAGCCCCGGCGCCGCCGAGTCATGTATTTTCGGTTTAACCAAGACCATGGCCAGAGCTGGTTTACTGCTGGTACCTATTCAGAGGCTGCGTCCTGAATGGCCGGATTACACTTTAAACTGTTCAAGTATTGGGTGTTAACTTACGGAAATAATGTAATGAAATATGAAAATAAAACATACATAGGCATATATATATATATATTGTAAGGGGGTGTACAGTTAAAGACCCAGAACCAGATATGAAGAATGAAGACCCGGAGTCAGAATTATAAAAAATTAAAGAAAAGTTTTACTGAAGATAGTTTGCAGTTTCATCAGCAGAAGTCAGCTTCAAGACTCACACAGGAGTTCGTAGGCCGCCTCGCTTACAGTTACAAAGATCACAGCAGTTATACAATTTCCAAGGTCTAAGCTACGTCATTGCTTACAGGTTGAATGATTCTCATTGGCTAAGAAACATTAAGAGCCTAAACAATTTAACACATGTGAGGAGATAGCGGTGCCTATCGCCATTAGTAAAGATAGTTGTCGTCCACTCAATAGATTTAGGTCTGTGGTGGCCTCGCAGGTTAGAGCAGGGCGCCGGGTTGTCTGGTCCGAACGTCCAGAACCTACATAGAATGTCATACGCACACACACACAAATAACAGACACTAGCAAATAACAGCTCCCATCAAGGCTGAAGAGAGTCTGAGCTCCTTATTATCAGTTAAGTATACCAAAACATAATGCTAAAACATTCACTCGTTTGGGAGAAAAACAGATAACTGGCATTTACTCCCAAGGAAGGAAATATACTGGAAAGAATACTCTTTAATACAACAATTAAAGTTCAATAGTAACGCTCAATATAGCTTGACCATCTGTCCAGCGAAGGATCATATGTGTCCATGCTGCCTTTAGGACCCTCTAACCTTTCTTCTGATACCAGAGAAAGAGACAAACGGCCTTGTGGGTTACATGGCCTTCGTGTCCTGCGTGTACTACGTGCAATCTCAAAGTAAGATTGGAATGCACCTAAAAGAAACTGGTTACTTCCATCACATGCATTTAAGAAAATATAATTTCACAAGCACAAAGAATATAAAAATGAGTATGTGATAATGAATATATTTGATTATTGATTTGTATAAAGGAAGTATAAAAGCATTCAAAAGGATTTATGATTATAGATGTATTTGAAGAGGCAAGGGATTTTGACCAACCCTTCAATATATATATTCAAATGTTCACTTATATAGGCTACCTTGATGCGATTGTTTATTCTTTTTATTATGTACAGAAATGGACCATGGCGAATATATTTAAAGAGGTTTTCAACCCTATTTGTTTAAAACCAGTTGAATATAAAAAAAGTCCAGTGCAAACGTTACTCCTGCTCGTCATCGGAAGCTGTCAGACACAGTTGCTAGGCGACAAGAACAATCCTCCGTAGGCTAGACCAGTCCGAGCGCTTCAGATGCGCACTTTGATGTGGGACACAGCTGTAGTTAGCAACAATTTGTTAATATTGTGACAATAGACCTACATTTTGTTACTTTAATTTTCAAAATAACCAGAGGTGGGATGTAAGGAGTGAGAACAGCATGAGAACAGCGTGAGGCTGATGGAGTGAGAACAGCGTGAGAACAGCGTGAGAACAGGGTGAGGCTGATGGAGTGAGAACAGCGTGAGAACAGCGTTAGATCAGCGTGAGGCTGACGCAGTGAGAACAGTGTGAGAACAGTGTGAATCAGCGTGAGGCTGATGGAGTGAGAACAACGTGAGAACAGAGTGAGGCCGATGGAGTGAGAACAGCGTGAGATCAGCATGAGAACAGCGTGAGAACAGCGTGAGGCCGATGGAGTGAGAACAGCGTGAGAACAGCGTGAGATCAGCGTGAGGATGATGGAGTGAGAACAGCGTGAGAACACCGTGAGAACAGCGTGAGAACAGTGTGAGAACAGCGTGAGATCAGCGTGAGAACAGCCTGAGAACAACGTGAGGCTGGTGGAGTGAGAACAGCGTGAGAACAGAGTGAGGCCGATGGAGTGAGAACAGCGTGAGAATAGAGTGAGGCAGATGGAGTGAGAACAGCATGAGACCAGCGTGAGAACAGCGTCAGAACAGCGTGAGAACAGCGTGAGGCCGATGGAGTGAGAACAGTGTGAGAACAGGGTGAGGCTGATGGAGTGAGAACAGCGTCAGAACAGTGTGAGATCCGCGTGAGGCCGATGGAGTGAGAACAGCGTGAGAACAGCGTGAGAACAACGTGATAACAGCGTGAGGCTGATGGAGTGAGAACAGCGTGAGAACAGCGTGAGAACAGCATCAGAACAGCGTGAGAACAGCGTGAGGCCGATGGAGTGAGAACAGCGTGAGAACAGCGTGAGAACAGCGTGAGAACAGCGTGAGAACAGCGTGAGAACAGCGTGAGAACAGCGTGAGAACAGCGTGAGAACAGCGTGAGGCCGATGGAGTGAGAACAGCGTGAGAACATCCTGAGAACATCCTGAGAACATCCTGAGAACAGCGTGAGAACAGCGTCAGAACAGCTTGAGAACAGCGTGAGGCCGATGGAGTGAGAACAGCCTGAGAACAGCGTGAGGCCGATGGAGTGAGAACAGCGTGAGAACAGCGTCAGAACGGCGTGAGAACAGCATCAGAACAGCTTCAGAACAGCGTGAGGCCGATGGAGTGAGAACAGCGTGAGAACAGCGTGAGGCCGATGGAGTGAGAACAGCGTGAGAACAGCGTGAGAACAGCGTGAGAACAGCGTGAGAACAGCGTGAGAACAGCGTGAGGCCGATGGAGT
The DNA here is from genome assembly GCA_030578255.1 of Tiaroga cobitis. Lineage (NCBI taxonomy): Eukaryota > Metazoa > Chordata > Actinopteri > Cypriniformes > Leuciscidae > Tiaroga > Tiaroga cobitis. The sequence continues at coordinate 31,788 of CM060595.1, forward strand.
GAGAACAGCGTGAGAACATCCTGAGAACATCCTGAGAACAGAGTGAGAACAGCGTCAGAACAGCTTGAGAACAGCGTGAGGCCGATGGAGTGAGAACAGCCTGAGAACAGCGTGAGGCCGATGGAGTGAGAACAGCGTGAGAACAGCGTCAGAACGGCGTGAGAACAGCGTCAGAACAGCTTCAGAACAGCGTGAGGCCGATGGAAGGAGAACAGCGTGAGAACAGCGTGAGGCCGATGGAGTGAGAACAGCGGGAGAACAGCGTCAGAACAGCGTGAGAACAGCGTGAGAACATCCTGAGAACATCCTGAGAACAGCGTGAGAACAGCGTCAGAACAGCTTGAGAACAGCGTGAGGCCGATGGAGTGAGAACAGCCTGAGAACAGCGTGAGGCCGATGGAGTGAGAACAGCGTGAGAACAGCGTCAGAACGGCGTGAGAACAGCGTGAGGCCGATGGAGTGAGAACAGCCTGAGAACAGCGTGAGGCCGATGGAGTGAGAACAGCGTGAGAACAGCGTCAGAACGGCGTGAGAACAGCGTCAGAACAGCTTCAGAACAGCGTGAGGCCGATGGAAGGAGAACAGCGTGAGAACAGCGTGAGAACAGCGTGAGGCCGATGGAGTGAGAACAGCGTGAGAACAGCGTCAGAACAGCTTGAGAACAGCGTGAGGCCGATGGAGTGAGAACAGCCTGAGAACAGCGTGAGGCCGATGGAGTGAGAACAGCGTGAGAACAGCGTCAGAACGGCGTGAGAACAGCGTCAGAACAGCTTCAGAACAGCGTGAGGCCGATGGAAGGAGAACAGCGTGAGAACAGCGTGAGGCCGATGGAGTGAGAACAGCGGGAGAACAGCGTCAGAACAGCGTGAGAACAGCGTCAGAACAGCGTGAGGCAGATGGAGTGAGAACAGCGTGAGAACAGAGTGAGAACAGCGTGAGAACAGCGCGAGCCCTGATGATGATGACCAGTGGTGGAAAGAGTACTGAAAAAGCATATTCACGTAAAAGTACTGTTACTTGTCAAAAAATGGAGTGAGAGTAGAGTAAAACTACCTCTCCTAAATACTACTCAAAGTAGGAGTAAAAAGTAGCCCTTTCAAAAGTACTCAAGAGTAGTGAGTAGTGAGTATTATGCTATGAATGTTAGTCCACCTTAAACCCTGCAAACTGAAAATGTAGCTTACTCTTATCACAGATTAATAGAAAAAAAAGAAACAGTATTTCAATATTTCTCCAACAGTTTTATTTGACTGCTAGCACTAAAAATACAGACATGTAATATTTGAGAAAGCAACCAATAATCTGGTAACATTTATGACAACCATTCTGTAGAGGTTTTCTTGCAGGTTAAATGAAAAAGGTTGCAAAGCGTTGTACATTAACAATTTTACATAAAAGGTGAGCCAGTACCACAAATTTGATGAATACAGTGAATATAACATGCAATAACTGACAAAGTCTCTCAACATGAACGCAGACTTGCAGCGATTTTAATCAACAACCTTACATTTTGAATTTGTTGTTCAGTTTTACAATGAGCTGATTCTCAAAATTTGTACTGTCCAGCCTTGCTCGTCTAGGCACAACTAAAAAGGCGCTCACATGCTGCAGAGGCAGGCAAGGGTGTGTTCAGTTTAAGGCTTAGCTTTTTCACCAAAGGAAATGAGTGAAGCAGTTCCATCTCTTCTGAGGCACAAGCCAAGTATCCATCCAATTCAGATGCTCTTGTGGATGGAACAGTCTTAATGGAAGAAAATAAGTCATCCTCGTCAGAGACATGCTGTGATTCGTTTTCCAGGGTGTCCTTCATGGCATCAAGATGACGCAGGATGTAATCCATACCTATATACACATAATACAGAAATTAGTGATAATTGTGGATAATGCTGATAGACAAACTATGTGGTATGGACCAAGTATTGGGGTTGTCATGGATAATTTAGAAATTAAATAAAGCCGTTCACTTGCTACATAAGCACTGCTGCATTTAACCCTATACCCTTGTCTTTTCTAACATCGTTTCACAGTCTGACTGTGCTAGATTAGGCAAGTAAATAAACATTGAACCGATAGTTTAACTCCACACAAACTTTTTCCATACGCAGTAGTGAAACAGTAACAAGTGGGATTTTAAGCGAAATGTACCCATGAGTCCGGCCTGATATTAAAATACAAAAGCTGCATGTTTTCACGCTTTAACAGATATTGGTATAATATAAATTTCATCAGGTAATCTGTACTCCTAAACAAAATATCTTACCTGCTTTTATGATGTGGGCCTTGTCCGTCCATGACGTTTTGAATTGGGAAGAAGAATTGCAGCACTGATGAGTTCCGGATCTTCCATGAACTCCCCAAAGCGCTTTTGTAGACCCCGCTACAGAGCATGAATAAGGGAAAGACATACCTTGACTGAAGCCTCCATCTTTTTGAGCTTTGAATCAAGAAGGTAGATTGTGGGAAGCAGCCACCCCATCTGAGTGTTTGTTTCGGACTGAAGGATGTTCAAGGCCATGGATAGAGGCTTCATCACAATGCAGTATTCGGAGAGGTAAGAAACTTCAGCAGGATTTAGCCTATTTAATAAATAAATAAAAGTCGAAATCAAAACACAAACATCTTAAAAGAATAGTTCACTTAAGAATTAAAATTGTCATTTACACACCCTCAAGTTGTTTCAAACCTGTATGAAGTTCTTTCTTCTGCTGAACACAAAGGAAGATATTGTATAATGCCTGGCATTTCGCAAATGTTGAACGGGAAAGCTTCTTAAATACCTCACTGCTGTCCACTGCCTTGGAAGCATCCACAGTAGCCGCCAAATTAAGGAGATGACACGCGCAACGCTGATGCTTGGGTAGATGATACTCCAACCCACTGTTAGCGTTTAAAATGGAACAGGTGTCCTGAACTTCAAATCCTTCTGCATTATTCTCGTCATCCAGTGTCACTGCCTCAGCAGAGTCAGCCTCAGCATCAATTAACTCTTGCTGACTCTGTTCAACATACACTCTAAAGGCTTTGATAAAATTTTATCAACTATCAGTTGTCGTTCTGACAATTTTTTCTGAGATGCCATATTCCGAGTGGATGTCATCCAAGGTCCCTGCGAGCAAATCAAATGTATGTGAACCTTTCAAGCGTCTGAAGGTAATGGAAGCAGACCTTCTTTCCAGAGTAGGTTCATCAATCCAGTGTGCTGTTACACCAATGTAACTGCGTTGTCGTGCTGTTCAACAGTCAGTAGTGGTACCTATATTGTTGACTTTTGCCATCTCAGCAATGATGTTTTTCTTTATCTTTGCGGCTGCTTCCTCAATTCTCAGCTTCACAGTTGGTCTGGACATAACTGTACAGCTAGGTTGCATTGTACAGATTAGATTTTTGAATGTAGGAAGTTCAACTACGGTAAAGGGCTGAAGGCTTTCACAGACAAAATCAACTACAAGCCTGTCAACTGTGGACTGAGTAACCTGCCTGCAGGACACAGAGAAGTCTTTAAATCTTCATCTGTTTCACAACTGAATCACACCTCTGTTCTTCTGAGTTTTTTCTTTTCAAGATGCATTCATTGTCCCGCTAAGATGGCGTCTGTTTAGGCAACACGTTCAAGAGCTCTGAGACTTTTACAATTAATTTAGTTTCTCGTGTGGTCTTAAATGACTAAAGAGTGCCTGATGTGAACATTGATAATTACTTCAAGAAAGCAACAGCAAATATGCCTAAACCGAGGGGAAAGAAGAACGATGGAGGTGGTGAAATTCACGCCAGTCAAGAAATTAGCGGCGAAGATGCTAATATTAGCCCTGTTCCCTCGACAGTGATGTCTGATGCCAATACCATTATACACGCTCTCACAGCGGTCATAGACAGCAAATTGGCCGGAGTTTCGGAACAAATCGAGAAATTGGAGGCGTCTGTGACACAAACGATGGAAAAAAAATAGCTGACGTAACGCAAATGATTGAAATAAGATTGGCCTCAGTGCTGGAAGCCGTTGCCGACCGTGGCACTGAAAACCAGGTCCTGACTGCGAGAATGGATATCACAGATAAGCAAATAGAAGCAATTGACCAGTCTGCAGCTGCATCCGAAGCCAAAATCCTAATTTTGGAAAAACAAATTAAACTATTGAATGAGAGCTCCGAACAGCTGGAGAATCACTCCCGGAGATGTAACGTCAGGATACTGGGAATAACAGAGCGTGAAGAGGGAACAAACGCGGTGAAATACCTCAAGAGGTGGATCCCTGAATATCTCCACCTTGACACCACAGACGGGAGGATCATCCTGGACCGTGCTCATCGCGCACTGGGCCCAATGCCGTCAACCGGACAGAGACCACGTCCCTTCATAGCCAAATTTCACTATTACTCCGATAAAGTCCGGGTAATGGAATCCGCACGTAGACAGCACCAGAACGAGACCCCACGTCAACAGAGGATCCTCTTCTTTAACGACTACTCTGCGGAGATTGTCCGTAAACGGAAAGCTTATGACGGCGTTAAAGCTCAGCTCCGGGAGTTAAAAGTGGAGTACGCATTGTTATACCCAGACATCCTGAGGGTGAACATCGAAGGAGGATACCAGCGCTTCTCTACTCCGGGTGAGGCTAAGGTATTTGTTCGCACTTTGGAACTGGAGCGTGCCCCTACTACTGGATGAAAGGGGAAGCCTCGAGAATACGTGTTTACAAGAAGTTATTGACTTATTATAGTACATGGCTTATTCAGAAAGAACCATTTCTAGACCACACGATATGTATTTTTGTTTTGAGATAGAGCTTAAGTGTACATTATAACAGAAGCAGTTATCTGCGGGACTCTGCCCTGCTTTGGCACTGCCAGTCTTTTTTCACGCAGTGCTTAGCTTTTTTTTTCTTTTCTTTTTTCCTTTTGTTGGGACGTTTTGAATTTGTTCGTTTCACATTGTATTTTGATTATTTTCGAGCTGTTTGTAGCTCAGCTCTCCCCTCTCTCCATATAAATGCTATTCCAATGTGGTTACAGACAATTGCTCAGTCTAACATGATATTTTTATTTTGTTCTATATTGTTAATAGTCTTATTTGAATGACGACTAAAACAGGACATATTAACTGTATCTCACTAAATGTGAAAGGAATTAACAATCCAACTAAAAAAAAAATAATAATAACCTATTTAAAAAAGCAAAAGACAGATATCGCATTCATCCAAGAAACGCATCTTACTGATATTGAGCATACAAAATTGAAACGTGATTGGATTGGGAAAGTTTATTACTCCTCGTTTTCATCAAGTGCTAGAGGTGTAGCGTTGCTTATAAACAAAAACCTTAGATTTCAGTTATTTACAGAGCAAAAGGATTCCTCAGGTAGATTTATATTAGTTGATTGTGTAATAAACAGGACTAGATTGACACTGGCATCAATATATGGCCTCTAATATAGATGACCCCAATTTCTTTAATAAATTAACCATGAATTTGGCATCTGCAGAGGGTCAATGTATTTTGGGAGGAGATTTTAATCTTGTGTTAAACCCGTCATTAGATCGCTCAGCCCCCAAGAACATTACTTTGTCAAAATCCGCAATAGCATTACATCAAGGTATGAATGATCTTGGGCTAATAGATGTGTGGAGATTGAAAAACCCAGGTAAAAAGGAATTCTCTTTCTACTCTAATGTTCATAATACATATTCTAGAATTGACCTGTTTTTGACTTCACAAACACTACTGCCTCAAGTGAAATCAGGTCATTATTTGGCTGCAACGTTATCAGACCACAATGCTTTAAGGATTGAATTGTCTATGCCACAGGAAGGTCCTACCTCCCATAGATGGAGATTTAAAACACTCCTACTTAAAGACCCAGATTTTGTAAAATATATGAACGATAAATTAGATATTTACCTGGAGACTAATTTAAACACTGCTTCTCATTCAGTTGTTTGGGAAACACTTAAGGCATATATGAGAGGTCATATTATTTCATATATATCCCATAAAAATAAACAAAAAAGAGATCAACTATTACAATTAGAACATGAAATAAAAATACTTGAAATCCAACATGCTCAAAGCAATCAATCCGAAACTCTTAGTTTATTAAAACTAAAACGGACTTTGTATGTCAATCTTAGCACTAGTAAAACTGAAGCAGCCATGGCAAGAACTAAATACCACTACTATGAGTATGGAAATAAAACTAGTAAGCTGCTTGCCTGGCAGCTAAAACAAGAAGATACAGAAAAGCACATACAATGCATCAAGTCTGATGATAATCAGAATTTAGATGACTCTAAGGACATCAATTTGGAATTCAAAAAATATTATGAAACGTTATATAAAACTGAGCACCCGACAGAAAACGAAATCAAAGACTTCCTTAATAAATTAGCTATACCTAAACTCACAGCTACAGACAGGAATCTACTGGATGAAGAGATATTAGAAGTAGAAGTTCAAAGTGTGATCATGTCTTTACAAAATAATAAAGCCCCAGGACCTGATGGGTACCCAATTTAATACTTCAAAATTTTCTCCGAAAAGATATTAACACCGCTAACAAACATGATTAGAGAATCATTCAAAAAAGAAACACTCCCAAAAACATTGGAGTTGGCAACTATAACGCTTCTTCCAAAACCTGGAAAGGATCCACAAAAGTGTAGTAATTATAGACCCCTTAGTCTCCTTAATTCTGATTATAAAATTTTATCGAAAATCATTGCACAACGCTTAGAGAAAGTAGTTCCGAAACTCATCAATACAGACCAAACGGGCTTTATCAAGAACAGACAAGGAGCAGACAACACATAAAAAAACATGACTATCCTGCTGTGATCGTCTCTATGGACGCCGAGAAGGCCTTCGACAGGACAGAACCACGATTCCTCCTTGAGACCATGAGAGCCATGAATTTTGGTGAAAAATTTCTCCGTTTTATTAGGACCTTATTCGTTGCCCCCAGATCACAGATCCTAACAAATGGGTTCTTGTCGGATGCCTTCTCCTTGTCGCGTGGCTGTCGTCAGGGTTGCCCTTCTTCTCCCGCGCTCTTTTCAATTGAAATTGAACCACTGGCTATTGCCTTGCGATCAGATATATCCATCACCGGCATAAAAATTGGAATGGAAGAGCATAAGCTTGCACTCTATGCAGACGACTTATTAGTATTTATCTCTCAACCTATTACATCATTTCCCTCGTTATTGATTAATCTTAAAAAATACAGTGCTGTATCGGGATATAAAATTAATTACTCAAAAAGTGAAGCTTTCCCAATCAATATGACAAATCATCACATAAGTCAACTTCCAGTTCAATTTAAATGGTGCTCTGAGGGCTTCAAATACTTAGGAATTAATATCTGTAGCACTTGTGACAAAATATATGAAGAAAATTACTCCTCATTGCTTAATAAATCTAAAAAAGAGTTACTTAGATGGATGGCCCTCCCCCTATCTCTGATTGGCAGGATTAACACAATAAAAATGAACCTATTACCCAAATTTATTTACCTATTCTAGTGTTTACCACTGAAGGTCCCTATGTCATTTTTACTTACTTCCTTCCTGTGGCACAACAAAACACCGAGAGTCAAACTCCTTACCTTACAGGCACCTTATTCTAAAGGTGGCTTGAATCTCCCAAATTTTAAAATGTATTATTTGGCTGCACAACTTCGTGCCTTGTAGATGTGGTTTCATTGCAGAGTAGATGAAGTAAAATGGATGTCAATCGAACAATTTGAATTACAGGATAATACATTAACTATTATACCATTTTTGGAATCTAAAAAGGAACTAAAAACAATCACACAAAACTCAATCATTTCTGTTACATTTGACGCCTGGCAGCAATTACATGCATTAGTCGGACAAAACATAAAATTATCGGTTTATTCACCTCTTACAAATAATCCCAGCATTCCAGCAGCTCTAGCTGATGGAATTTTACAAAACTGGGAGAGAAAAGGAGTAAAAATTGTCAGTGATCTTTATATTAATAATGTCTTTTTAAGTTTCAGTCAAATGTCAGAAATTTATGATATAGATAAACATAACTTCTTCAAATATTTTCAAATTAGAAGCTGGATCAAGAGTCAAACTAAAGATATTTTTCCACACAGACCCGAGGAATCTTTGCTTGAAAAATGCATCTTTAATCCCAAGCACAACAGAATTAAAGGGTTAATATCTACAGTGTATAAAACTACAATTGAAAACTTATCGATTTATGATTGACACACAAATAAAGTAAGGTGGGAATCTGATCTTGGGTGTACCTATACAGACGAGAATTGGAACAGATTATTGGAATTGGCACAAACAAAATTGGTGTCTACTAAACACAGACATATTCAATTCAATATTTTTCATAGAACATATTTTACACCATACAGGCTAAGTAAATTTGGAAATGACATCTCCGATCAATGTCAAAGATGCACCATTTCTGTCGGAACTCTTGTCCATATGCTATGGAGTTGTTCCCGTTTGAAATCATACTGGGCTTACATCATATCAGTAATTTCTCGGGTTTGTGGACACTCTCTGGATGCTGATCCCAGGATTTGGTTACTGGGGGACATAATCCTATTGAAGCTGAACTCAAATATGAAGCATTTTGTGTTGTTGGCAGCAACGGCTGCCAAAAAGTGTATACCGAAGGATTGGAAGAGTGTCACCCCCCCCCCCCCCAGCCAAAAACACTGGGCCAATGAACTCCTGTCGTACTGCACACCAGAAAAAATTCTTCACTCTATCCGAGGAAAACTAGATGTATTTGAACTGACTTGGACTCCTTTTCTGAACATCCTGACCCAACTTGATATGACCACAGACTAATTGTAAATCTATGTTTATTACTGCTTATTTATTTTTATTTTTATTTTGGATAGTCAATACCTTGCTTGTGGAGAGAGGGCTGGGTTTTTTTTTTTGTTTTTTTTTTGTTTTTATTTTGTTGTTGTGTGTTTCTTGTTTTTTTTGTTTTGTAATAATGTAAAAAAATTATAAATAAACTGTATAAAAAAAGAAAAAAAAGATGCATTCATTGTACTGCTTTAATTTCATTGGATGTTTTCTCTGTAAAAAGAATACAGTTCAGAATTGAGTAACTCACAATTTTCACCACTGATCATTTTTGCGTGCAATAAAAAAAAAAACTTGATTTAATCATAAATCTGATGTTTTATGAAACTTAAGTGAGTAAATCGCCATTTGAGAACATGTTACATTAAAAAAATATCCACTTCAATAAGTCAACAGAAAGGAGGTTAATGCATTTATATGCTAAACAAAATTGATGTAAGTGTCACGGTGGGTTGTGGAGAATGGAAGAAAGGATTCAAGTGCAGAGTGAATTGATGAAGTTTAATAAAGAAAACATAAAATAAACAAACCAACAAAAGAATCCAATGATTTCAGAACTAAATCCAACAAAGACATGGCAAAACAGGACCGGTACAGAACTCCACCCGACTAACACCCAAACAATAAACAACGTACGAGCACAGGACAGCAAACACAGGTAGATTAAATAGAAAGGCAAATAAGGAGGGTAACGAGGATAACAGGTGGGACAAATAAACCAATAATCAGATAACAAGGGGGAGGGACCAGACAATGACAAGAGCACATGGCCCAACATAACAAAACACTCATGTGCATAACAAAGACAGGACAGACATGTGACAGTAAGGGACAAAAATCTAGCAGTGATGATGATAGGTTAATGCCTAATGCACTTTGAAGCCCGGTAAACAATCTAAATTAAGTTTTTCGAGCAGATGGCATCGCAAGCTCGTGCAGTGCTAACAGAATACATACCATTTGTGCGTGTATTAGAAAATGTAACATTCTGCAGTTTATTTTTAGTAATTGTTTAGGCAAGTTCATGATTTCAGTCATCATACAGTAACCAGCAACAATTACAAAGCGTGCGTGCCTTTACTCTAGGCTGGTTGCTATCATGGTTGCTATGATCGCGTCATCAAAAACACCATGCATTGTCCGGTAAAATTTATTCGATCTTTGTCGATCACAGTGCTTTTTTTTCTATTTTTGGCAGAATAATTTTGGTTGTCAAACATTCACACTCATGATAAACCCATACATGAACAAACTTGCGCATTATATGATGAATTTTATTATACAAAATGATACTTAACAACAGATTTACGAAACTTACCTCAATGTGTTTTTTCAAATTAGATGTAGAACTCTTGAATGCCGAGAATTCAACTGGCTTAGGCAAGCAAAGTTGGCATGACATAATAATACAATTGCCCTTCTTCGTCTTCACTTCAAACAGCTCTTTCAGGTATGGCCAAGGATGCTGAAGTGCTGAATTTGAGCTGTCGCATGCTGACGCATCCACCACCACTCTTCCTCCCTCCGGCTCTTCCTCCAAGATTAAAATAAATTGGCGCCAGGTGTCTTGAAGCCTGTTGATGCTGGTTTGATGCAAAGTTTTCCACGCGCGATTTGATATGACGGGAATCACGCATGACTTATTATAAAAATAAATATTAATATAAATGTAGCGACGGCAAGTTCAGGAAAAATAGCGCAGTAAAAGTACCGATACAGCACTTAAAATGTACTCAAGTAAAAGTAAAAGTACACTGTTTTTAAACTACTTAAAAAAGTACAATTCCTAAAAAAAACTACTCAATTACAGTAACGAGAGTATTTGTAATTCGTTACTTTACACCACTGATGATGACTGATGATGAGCGTCACCTTTGAGTTTCTCAAGGAGGAGCTTCGGAAGCATAAGAGGAGCAGTGACAGTGAAGGACAAGAGAGGACCAGGCCTGGACTTTATGTTATGTTTTGTTTATGTGTGTGTGGCAGTCGTCTGTGAGGGGCTGCCGCTTTTACTTTCATTTTGTGTTCGTTTACTTTGATTATTAAAGTGTAAAACGATCGCCGGTTCCTGCCTCCTTCCCTAAATTACTAACCTTGTTACACTGGAACATCAACGACTGCTGTGTTTTAGTATATTTTGCAAAACAGCTGCCTCTCCCTTGTAATCAGCGCTACCCCATCCCTTAACTTCGCTAGGTTCTCGACTGGAGTGTGTGTGATTGGAGAGGAGAGGCACTACAGAGGAGAATCGGCGGCGTGTGATGAGGCACACCTGAAGAATATGAAGCCTCATCACCACCGCTGTTAAAAGCTGAGCGCGCCTCTCCTCGAGAGACCGGTCTCTTCCCCGTGCACGCTGGTGTCCTCGTGGGTCCAGGAAGGGAGCGCGGAGGGATTCCTGCCGCTGCCGATGAGGACACCAGATCCCCTTTTGTTTTAACACTTTATTTCCCCCTTTTTGGACATTTTATATTTCTTTGTTAATAAAATGCCTCTGTGAGGCCTGATACCACTCCCACTGTGTCTGTCGTTTGCTCCTCCCGCCACATTATATATATATATATATTAGGGCTGTCAGTTAAACGCGTTATTAACGCCGTTAACGCAAACCCATTTTAACGGCGTCAATTTTTTTATCGCGCGATTAACGGCCTTTTTGGCCTAGCAAACTTTGTAGTTTTTTTCACATGCTTTTGCAACAGGACGCGGCATGCGCGGCGCTGCGCTATGAAACCCATTCTATGGGCTTGCGCCGCGCGAGGACGTTTTGTTGCTTCGTCGACCAAAGCACAAGCGGATCTAGCTAGACCAGAAACAAAACAACAGGCGCGCCGCACACACTTGTTTGGGCTTGCGAGCCGGCCAAATAGTTGGTTAACGTTACGCTTTGAGTGGATGACGAGCGCGAGACGCCGAAATGGATGCCAATGAGATTCTGAATGGAAAGTTTACTTTTAAAAAGTTGCCAAATGGTTCCATTGACAAGACCAAAGTGATCTGTGTGTTTTTGTCGTTGTGAACTGAGCTATCATCATCGCAGCGCGTCCAGTATGAAATACCACTTGATGGCCAAGCACACGCACACACACACACACACACACACACAACTGATGCGAATTCTCCGCCCCCTCGTCAATATCAGGACCTCGTAATTTTTTCTTTCACCCTTTTATTGATGTTACAGTGTTACATTGAGAGATTATTTGCTCCAAGTGAGAATGTTAGTGAGTCAAGTCAAGTCAAATATATTTATATAGCGCTTTCCACAATACAGATTGTATCAAAGCTGCTTCACAGTATCAATCAAAACAACTTAACAATGTTTGTTTATTACTGGAAAAAAAAGACATCCAAGTTTGGTAGAGCTGATCAATGGTATGATTGGTTAATTAATTTAAATATCCCCAACTGAGCAAGCCAAAGGCAAACAGTGGCAAGGAACCAAAAAACTCCATCCAGTGACCTAAAGGTGTCCTAACACACCATCAGATGACCCAATGGAGAAAAAAAAACCTTGGGAGAACCCAGGCTCAGTCGGGGGCCAGTTCTCCTCTGGCGTTTATGAACTAGAGGCCGTATTTACAGTAACTGTAAGATAAAAAATTTATATGAATGCCTGGCTAAATAGATGCGTCTTCAGTCTAGTTTTAAACTGTGAGAGCGAGTCTGAGCAACGAACAATATCAGGAAGGCTATTCCAGAGCTTCGGAGCTAAATGTGAAAATGCTCTGCCTCCTTTGGTGGATCTGAATATCCTAGGAATGACCAGAAGCCTCGAATTTAGTGATCTTAAAGAGCGCGATGGATTGTAGGGCGATAGAAGATCCGTTAAATAGACTGGAGCTAAACCATTTAGAGCTTTATAAGTCAAAAGCAATACCTTGTAATTAATACGGAACTTTATAGGTAACCAATGAAGTGATGATAAAATCGGTGTTATATGATCATATTTTCTTGATCTAGTAAGAACTCTAGCGGCTGCATTTTGGACTAACTGTAGCTTGTTTATTGAAGATGCAGGACAACCAGCTAATAAAGCATTACAGTAATCTAGTCTCGAGGTCATGAATGCATGAACTAACTTTTCTGCATCAGAGACTGATAGCATATTACGTAGCTTAGCAATGTTTCTAAGGTGGAAAAAGGCTGTTTTTGTAACATATGAAATATGCTTTTCAAAAGACAAGTTGCAGTCTAATGTAACACCCAGGTCTTTTACTGTAGCGGATAAAGTAATAGGGCATCCTACTATGTTAAAGTCGTGCTGTGAAAGGTTTTGTGGACGGTTTTTACAACCGATAAGTATTACCTCTGTCTTGTCTGGATTTAATAAAAGAAAATTACGCGTCATCCAATCTTTTATATCTTTAACACAATCTGTCAATTTGGATAATTTAGCGTATTCATCTGGCCGTGATGAAATATATATTTGAGTGTCATCAGCATAACAATGGAAACTAATTCCATGTTTCCTTAGAATATTACCAAGTGGCAGCATATATATTGAGAATAATAAAGGGCCTAACACAGATCCCTGCGGCACTCCATAGTTTGCCGAAGTTATGATCGATTTTTCTCCATTTAAGTAGACGAAATGGTAGCGGTCAGATAAGTATGACTTGAACCAGCTTAATGCTTGTCCTTGAACACCAGTGTAATTTTGTAGTCGATCTAAGAGTATTGTGTGATCTATAGTGTCGAACGCAGCACTAAGATCAAGTAAAACTAGTACTGAGATACAGCCTTGGTCCGAAGCTAAAAGTAAATCATTTATGATTCTAACAAGCGCAGTTTCAGTGCTATGATGTGGCCTGAATCCAGACTGAAACTTTTCATAGATGTCGTTTTCTTGCAAGAAAGAGCCGAGTTGACTGGACACAACTTTTTCTAATATTTTTGACATAAATGGAAGATTCGAAATGGGTCTGTAATTTGCTAGGTTATTTGGATCTAAATGTGGTTTCTTAATAAGAGGTTTTATAACAGCCAGCTTGAACGTTCAATTAATCGTGATTAATCGCGATTTAATCGTGAGAAATTGTGTTAATCGTGAGAAATTGAACACAGTATATGTCAATGTTGTTTTCAATAAAAAACATTTGCACAAAGCACTTTTCCATGTTGATAAGAGCATTAAAATGAGAAAAAATAATGGGACAAAAAGGAAATCAAGAGACATTTAGAATAGATAAAAATAATTGCGATTAATCGCGAGTTAACTATGACATTAATGCGATTAATCGCGATTAAATATTTTTATCGTTTGACAGCCCTAATATATATATATATATATACATATACTGTGTGTGTATGGTGCAATGTTGTGAAATACAATTATTTACAACAGGTATCTTGTCTCACACAATGTATGTTAATTCAGAATTACAGACATAAATAAATGAAGAGCTCATGAGGCTGATGTGACACACCATTACTGTACTTTAAAAACAAACTGAAATCAACTGCAAATAAATATGCTCATAATAACATGTTTCTATGCACACATCAGCAGCTTGTTTTCATGTAAATTCAATGCATGCCTCACAACCAACAAACTTAAGCATACAACAGCTGCAAAAAGAGTCTAATGGCTGTAATATAATAACAGTACACATTGTTTACGTACACAGAACGCACAGACCTGCATTATTACAGTAGTTCAGTGCATCTGATCAATGAAATACTCCAATAACAGCAAATCAATGGCTGACGGTGAACACAGGATCATCCACAGATTCTGTGTTTTTCGAACAGCACGGCGGGAGTTTGTGAAGCTTGTCCCGCGACAGATACAGAACTGGCTGGATGCTGCTGCTGATGTCCATGAAGCCGAAGGCGATGTAGTGGATGTAACAGTGGAAGACCTCCGGAGAGAAATACTCTTGAAACGGAAAGAGAGCCACCGGCGGGAAGTAGTTAAACAAAATGATGGCCAAGATGATGATGACCATTTTGAAGGCCTTTTTCTTGACGGGATGCCTCTCGTCTCGGCCTGGAGCAGATTGTCTGAGGGCCCATAGAATAGAGATGTTACAGAACAGCATGAATGCAAACGCCGCCAGAATCATGACGGTGAAGACTTTCTCAAAGTTAGGGATGTTTCCTGCACACTTCGCTGAGGCATAGACTAAAGTGACGAGCCACACGGCGCCGGCGCACACTGAGCGATGCCGCTGGTCTTTGAGTTCGGTGAAGGTGATGGGATGGCAGACGGCCATGTATCGGTCCAGACAGATGCAGGACAGAAAGAGCGGCGACGAGTCTTTCACGCCGTAGAAGAAGCGCAGGACGTACCAGGTGCTGCTGCTGGTCAGATACACGATGTTGGCCAGTTCCAGTGGAGGAGTGAGGCAGAAGAAAGTGTCCAGCACAGCCAGATGGATGATGAAGATGTCTGAGGTGGACGAGTCTCCCTTATTCTTACGGATGAGCCACAGTACCATGATGTTGGCCGGGATGCCCAGGAACATGTTGATGAACTGCAGCACCAGGTAGAAGATGATGACGGTGGGCATGTGTGCGCATCCAGCGTAGACGGTCTGCTCGACCGGAGAGGCGTTCAGCGGCCGGTGACTGATTAGCAGAGAGGAGTTGATGTATCTGAACAGCTCTGTGATTTCCATCGTCCTCTCAGTGTGCTCGGACCAACCCCTGAAACACACAAACAGTGATCAATCAAACTGCTTTGTGCTTTTCTGTTCCTCAATCAAACAGCACTGAAACAGCTTTGACTTTATGTCACGATAATAACATTCATGAGTGAATTTCACCGTTTGGGCTCATGAAACTCTACACACTTGCAGACACAATAACTGAAGGTCACATGCCTACAAATATGTGTTGAATCAAAGTATTTCCCTACAGATGCCTTGAAATCACATGTGACGATCTCTCATAATGCAACAAAAGGCTTTCTGTTAAAGAATAATCACTTTCGATAATCATTTTAAAAATGGATATTCCTTAGTAAACCTTAAAGTCTTGACTAGGAAAAACATGATTGTTACAGTTCATTTAACAAACTACATCTACAACGGGGCATGTTGTCACATTATATTGTGTTGTCACAGTAGGAATCTGCTTTGTTTGAAATATGAAAAAATATTTAAAGTACAACATTCTTCTATACAATGACTTTTTAGAAATAATAGAACAGTACAATAATTATGGTGCACAAAATACAAACATAGAAGATAAACAATAAGCAGCCTTATGACAACTATGTGACAGAATATGTATAGAGTTTGTGATATAAACTAGATTAAACTAGATTTGTCAAGTCATGTATATAGCATTTTATACAATACAGCTTCACAATAATAAAGAGTAGTTCAGTTCAAATATAATTTTGATTTCAATTTCAACTTCAAAGCAACTCTACAAAAGATAGTTTCATTAAGTTGATACAGTAATATAAATTCATAGTTAAGTCAAAACATTAAGTTGAATTATTCAGTGACTTTAGTTGATTGTTTCAATACAGCTTAACCAATAAGTGTCACTGAATATGAATTGTCTTAAACCCCCAGTTGTCCGTGTCCGTCAGTAGAGAAACTTTTCAGTGTCATGATAAGCATCATCTCTTACCTGTCTGAAGTTCCTGTGGTCTTCAGCGCAGTGTGAAGTTCGTCGTGAGACTGACAGCTCATTTTAAGCTGAAGACACTGACGACACCTTCACTCCCATGATTCAACACCACCGGGAGCTTCAGGAGCCAATCGAAGCCAAGCGTTCCAGACAATAAACCAATATGGAAATGTGTCCCCTCTTACAGAAGAACTATTTGCATATTGCTGAGTTTATGGACCAGATCACATGCTAACATATTAACATATTTACAGGGTTTATGTTTACGGATGGTGGGATTGGTTCAGAAGATGTGTAGAAGCAAGTCCTCATCATTAACACTGATTGGCAATGATGCAACTCGCCATTGGCTCCTGACGGAAATTTGGTGGTAAACAACTGATGCAACCGTACATTATTATTCTTCTGAAATTCACTGTAACAAAGTGTCATTTGTTACGTGAAGATGACATGGAGGTTCATCTGGATGGAAGAATAAGACAAAGAGGTGGCTATGTGATTGTCATATAGTGGGCTATTTTTTACCTTTGTGTGACAAAATCTTTTTCAGTGTCAAAACAGAAGCACTTTTGCCATCTTAAGCTTCTTCAACAGCATGAAGCCTCGTCTGAACAAACACAAGAACCGTTAAAGCACTTTCATCATCCTAGTTTGCACAGCCTCATATTAAAGACAAGATCAATTTTTACAATGAAAAAAATATTTTTGATTGTAACATAATTCAGATAAAATAACAGAGATGAGATCACATGTAAGAGGTCAAAGATGAAAGATTAAGGTAAAAACACTAATAACAGCAAATACTTAAAAAGCATCAAAATAGAGAAATGAGATATGAATAATAGAGATATAGAGAAACTGTCTGCTACAGTAAGTGCTTGTTGTTAAGCTATTTGGTAACCCTTTATTTTGATAGTCAATCTGTTGAGACTCTACTAGTTATTAGAAGCCATTCAGTAGCATGTCAACAATGCATCAGTTGACATTCAACAACACTGTTTCAACAGACAAGTAACATACGTTCAACTAACTGCCTATAGACTATAAGGTGCATTTCAAGTGTTAATCTACAGATTTTACAAAAAGTGCTGTTGACTGTCAATATGTTTTCTGCGAACAGGGTATTAACCAATTGTCAACTAACCTTTTGTAGATTGAGTCAACATCTTCTAAGCTGTCTTCCAACAAATCGAAATCAATCTGTCAGTTGAAAGTCAACAGTCGTGTCAGCATATGATCTGTATATGATACAGTACATCCTACTCAAGGGGGTTCAAATGCATCTAAATAATGACTATTTAAACTGATTCAAAACTAAAAAATCTTTCATTTGCCATCTGTTGATAATCAACTAAAGATTAGTTGCTTCTCAACAAATATATAGTTTGCGATCAGTAGACTATTAGTAGACATTCTCAATATATCTTTTAGGACTATCTTATTAGAGTGAAAAAAAGTTGCTATCAGTAGAAAGTCTATAACCTATCAACAATTCAGATTCAAAGTTATAAACAACACCAAGGCAAAAAAATAAATAAAAAACAATTAATTCATACATGTTGCCTCTCGTGACAATGGGCGGGCAGGGTGTATGCTAGTCGAGGGTACAAGTTAATGCATAACCAGCCACTTTTAAAAATACTTCCTAAACTGATCTGTGGTTACTATTCCTTATGTCCTTGAGAAGTCTTGCAAGTACTCCATGTTTATATCTTCTTGCTAACCCGTAGGTCCACTCTATGAAGCTGAGCTATTTGTTTAAAGCCTTCTCAGAACGATTCCCCACATTCGCCTAACTTCCCTCTTGCAAGTCTGCCACGCCCTCTCAATGTTTTGAGTATGTAGTCCTGTTTGTGGATCTACATAATTCTAGCTGTGGTTGACTCTGACATGCTTGTAGCCCTCCTGGGAAAGACTAGCATATGCTCTCCACTCATCACTCACAACTAGACTTTGATGTTTGACATGTTTCTTGATGATGGGAACAAGGGTCTCCCTGTATTTATTGCTACTCAGGTGCAATTACATGATAATTTTTTCATCTAAAACTAAAATTCCATATAACACATTAACAATGTTTACAAAATAAGAAAATCTTTAAAGGGTCCCTTAGTAAAAAAATGATATACTAAAATGTATTTGAAATACATTTATTTTATGCTAAGTATGCTATAAATACATTTACATATTTATGTACTTAATATAAATACCCTGCAATTGTACTTTTGGTATACTAAACTGATATACTTAAAGTCTGCTAAATTGGAACAAGTAATTTTTGACTTAATGTACTTAAGTTATCCAGAAAAAGTGCTGAGGTCCTACTAAAGATATACTTAAGTATATGGCCAAACCTTGTATGACATCAAGGGGTGGTGGCCTAGATGCTGTTATTCCAGTCAAGACTATTGACTTTCATGTGACTTTAGCATTTAAATATTTAGTTCTCAAAGTTTCTGGTACATCTCCAATGCTCTTGATTCTCCTGTATCGTCCACCTAAATCTATCTGTAATTTCTAAATCTAAATCTAAATCTATCTCTATATCTAAATCTATCTCTAATTTCTAAATCTAAATCTAAATCTATCTCTAAATCTAAATCTAAATCTATCTCTATCTCTAATTTCTTCAGTGAACTGCATTAACTATTAACCATTTCCTCTGTCTATCCCCCTTGTGTTATATTACTTGGTGATTTGAACATATAGTTGGTACTCAACCAGAATAATACTTTAAAAAAAAAATTATCCTCAAAATTTTGTTTGTAGTTTGTAAAGCCCGGCTAGATCGGCCCAAAGTCCGGCATCCGATGTAAAGCGGGTAAAAGGTCTCTGCGTCTCACTGTCTTTTCTCGTGGCTTAGTATTTTTGATTAAATGCGATACATTTCTCATATGTATTCTCTCATTATTTCATCTGACTCATAAATAAAATGGTTTTTTAATGATATCTGTGCGATATGAGGGTGGCAGTGGCTCAGTGGTTCATGTAGGTTGTCTACAAACCAGAAGGTTGGTGGTTCAATCCCCGGTTCCACCTGACCAAGTGTCGAGGTGTCCATGAGCAAGACACCTAACCCCAGCTGTGTGTGTGTGTGTGAGACACCTAACCCCAGCTGCTCCCGACGAGCTGGATGGCGCCTTGCATGGCTGACACCGCCGTCAGTGAATGAGTGAGTAAATGGGTGAATGTGAGGCAATGTGTAAAGCGCTTTGGTGGCCATTGGGTCTGTGAAAGCGCTATATAAATGCAGTCCATTTACCATTAAATATAAGCGAAAGTTTGACTATTCCTTTTAAGTCTAATGAAATATCAAAGTCAGTTAGAATAATCAACTGTAAGAATTTATTATGTCAGGTAAATCTATCATTCCAATTTCATAATCAGTTCAAAGATAATCAATACAAAACATAAAATGCTCTGGAATAAAGAAAAGACGAACCCGACATTTAAGAAATACATGAAGCTGAGAGACACGGCCTCTCTCAGCCTCACGGGCTCATCTGAAGTACAGAAAATGGCCCTGATCTCTAGTTGTGTAAACACTGTCACGGCACGGGTTGGGAAAAAGGTGTGAGGACTCAAGTGCAACAATGGGTATTTATTAAGAAAATACTAACATATAAAACAAGAAAAAAAACTCCCTCGTGGGGGAAAACAGGCAGGATACAAGATACACTAAGACACGATCAACATGAACCAGGGTAACATATACAACGAACCAGCACAGTACTGAGAACACAAGGAGATTAAATAGAGAGGCAAACAAAGTGGCTAACGAACAGACAGGTGGGGCAAATGAACCAATAATGAGATAACAAGATGGGCAGGGAATACAATGACAAGAGAACACATGGTATCAAACAACAAACACCCAAGTGCAACACAAGACAGGACAGGCATGTGACAAACACGAGTTCAGAGTGGAAATTCACCGTAATCCCCCTCCCAGACTTACTGGGGGGAGAAGTTGATTTACATGAAACCATTTGCAAGAAGTGGGAATTTGCATTGAGTTAACACCTTCTGAGAGCAGGGGACAATACCTGGAAGACAAGGTATTCATAACAAGCTCACATCATGACAGTTTGTTATCATTTGAAACCGCTCACGTTTTACAGTGACACATAATCACCACCATAATCTTCTGTTAGAAGCCAAAAAAAATGTTTTATAAGACATCCTAAATAATAATTCAAAGTATGCTTAAAATATAGTCAACTTGATTTTTTTTATAAAAAAATTTTTTGGTTACTGTCAGATATTTGGAAACGTATGGTGGGATATATTACAGGAAATGCTTTTGAATTCAATTCAATTCAAATTTATTTGTAAAGCGCTTTTCACAATACATATTGTTTCAAAGCAGCTTTACAGAAAGTGCATTTCAGAAATGTACATAGAAAAATACAGTTAGTTAATCATGTATTAATTTAGGGCATAACATATCGCCGGCGTCGGGTCGTCTCTTCACAGGCGTCGGGTCGTCTCTTCACAGGCGTGGAGTCGTCTCTTCACAGGCGTGGAGTCGTCTCTTCACAGGCGTGGAGTCGTCTCTTCACAGGCGTGGAGTCGTCTCTTCACAGGCGTGGAGTCGTCTCTTCTCAGGCGTCGAGTCGTCTCTTCACAGGCGTCGGGTCTTCTCTTCACAGGCGTCGGGTCTTCTCTTCACAGGCGTCGGGTCTTCTCTTCACAGGCGTCGGGTCGTCTCTTCACAGGCGTCGGGTCGTCTCTTCACAGGCGCCGGGTCGTCTCTTCACAGGCGTCGAGTCGTCTCTTCACAGGCGTCGAGTCGTCTCTTCACAGGCGTCGGGTCGTCTCTTCACAGGCGCATAATTAATATGCGCCTGTGAACATATGCCCTAAATAATTAATTTAGGGCATATGTTATGCCCTAAATTAATACATGATTAACTAACTGTATTTTTCTATGTCGTCTCTTCACAGGCGTCGGGTCGTCTCTTCACAGGCGTCGGGTCGTCTCTTCACAGGCGTCGGGTCGTCTCTTCACAGGCGTCGGGTCGTCTCTTCACAGGCGTCGGGTCTTCTCTTCACAGGCGTCGAGTCGTCTCTTCACAGGCGTCGGGTCTTCTCTTCACAGGCGCCGGGTCGTCTCTTCACAGGCGTCGGGTCGTCTCTTCACAGGCGTCGGGTCGTCTCTTCACAGGCGCCGGGTCGTCTCTTCACAGGCGTCGGGTCGTCTCTTCACAGGCGTCGGGTCGTCTCTTCACAGCCGTCGGGTCTTCTCTTCACAGGCGTCGAGTCGTCTCTTCACAGGCGTCGGGTCGTCTCTTCACAGGCGTCGGGTCGTCTCTTCACAGGCGTCGGGTCGTCTCTTCACAGCCGTCGGGTCTTCTCTTCACAGGCGTCGAGTCGTCTCTTCACAGGCGTCGGGTCGTCTCTTCACAGGCGTCGGGTCGTCTCTTCACAGGCGTCGGGTCTTCTCTTCACAGGCGTCGAGTCGTCTCTTCACAGGCGTCGGGTCGTCTCTTCACAGGCGTCGGGTCTTCTCTTCACAGGCGTCGGGTCTTCTCTTCACAGGCGTCGGGTCGTCTCTTCACAGGCGTCGGGTCGTCTCTTCACAGGCGTCGGGTCGTCTCTTCACAGGCGTCGGGTCTTCTCTTCACAGGCGTCGAGTCGTCTCTTCACAGGCGTCGGGTCGTCTCTTCACAGGCGTCGGGTCTTCTCTTCACAGGCGTCGGGTCTTCTCTTCACAGGCGTCGGGTCTTCTCTTCACAGGCGTCGGGTCGTCTCTTCACAGGCGCCGGGTCGTCTCTTCACAGGCGTCGAGTCGTCTCTTCACAGGCGTCGGGTCGTCTCTTCACAGGCGTCGAGTCTGGCTAAAGAGACAGGCTTGGCTAAAGAGATGCGTCTTTAATCTAGTTTTAAACTGGGACAGCGAGTCTGAGCCTCGAACAATATCAGGAAGGCTATTCCAGAGTTTAGGAGCTACCGTATTTTCCGCACCATAAGGCGGAACCGGATTATAAGGCGCACCTTCAATGAATGACCTATTTTAGAACATTTTTCATATATAGGGCGCACCGGATTATAAGGCGCATAAGATACTGCAGTCAAGCGTTTGACTGGGTTTGCGTTTTGCATCCACTAGATGTGCTAAAGGGAATGTCAACAAAACAATCAGATAAAGTCAAACTTTATTAAGCGTTCTGACAACTCCGTTCACTCCCATGGTAACGTTGTTCAAACGTTAAAGGAGAACTCCGGTCAATTTTAACATAGAGCTCATTTTTTTGTAAATTTGGAGTGCTGTCAGTACAGATAACGATGACAAAAACCGGTGTTGACTACACCGTGTTATCCTCTTTTTCAAATTTGCACCCTGTTGACTTAAACAGGGCAAGTTTTAAACCTGCTTTTAGCCTCTTAACAACCTTAATGTGTCATTACAAGTGCACAGCCATTTGAGTGAACACGGTGAATCTGACTGCAGTAAATGTGAAAGATATGAATAAAAATGATGTTTATTCAGCCAGCTCACATACCCGTGATGTTTATTCAGCCAGCTCACATACCCGTGAGCTATTTTCTTCCTGTTTTCGGTCGAAGTCCACAGTAGGTGATTGTCGAGTGCGCGCGCGCGATCATTAGTAACTACCAGGTAACTACGCAACAGTGGAGACTCAGACTGTCAGCTGTCAGCCGATGACGGTGCTGTGTGGTGTTCCGAGAATATCAGCTCAAATGGATAGTTCATCCCGAATCAGATGTTGAACACACGGAGGAGGTTTGTTCGCGCGCGCGAACTCGACAATCAACTACTGTGGACTTCGACCGAAAACAGGAAGTAATTACGGGTATGTGAGCTGGCTGAATAAAGAGATTATTCCTGCCTTTGTGAAAGCTCAGATCACAGTTGAGACTGATATATCAGCCCAGGCATCCACGATCCATTGGCAGATAATGGCGTAAGTCGCCCGGCGCTGTCTCCCCGTCTTGGTGAACGTGTGTTCACCATCCATATATAAGGCGCTCCGGATTATAAGGCGCACTGTCGTTTTTTGAGAAAATTAAAGGCTTTTAAGTGCGCCTTATAGTGCGGAAAATACGGTAAATGTGAGAACGCCCTCCCTCCTTTAGTGGACTTAGATATCCTAGGAATGACCAGAAGCCTCAAATTTAGTGATCTTAAAGAACGCGATGGATTTTAGGGCAATAGAAGGTCTATTAAATACACAGGAGCTAGACCATTTAGGGCTTTATAGGTCAGTAGTACTTTGTAATTGATACGGAACTTAATAGGTAACCAGTGTAGAGATAATAAAATTGGTGTTATATGATCATATTTTCTTGACCTAGTAAGAACTCTAACAGCTGCATTTTGCACTAACTGTAGCTTGTTTATTGAGGATGCAGGACAACCAGCTAATAAAGCATTACAGTAATCTAGTCTCGAGGTCATGAATGGATGAACTAACTTTTCTGAATCAGAAACAGATAGTATGTTACGTAGCTTAGCAATGTTTCTAAGGTGGAAAAAGGCTGTTCTTGTAACATATGAAATATGATTTTCGAAAGACAAGTTGCGGTCTAGTATAACACCCAGGTCTTTTACTGTAGTGGATAAAGTAGCAAGACATCCTTCTAAATTAAAGTTGTATTGTAAGCGGTTTTGTGGGTAGTTTTTTGGACCAATAAGTAATACCTAATTTATCTGAATTTAATAGCAAGGAAATTACACGTCATCCAGCATTTTATATCTTTGAGACACTCTGTCAAATTAGATAAGTTAGTGTTTTCATCTGGCCGTGATGAAATAGTTAATTGAGTGTCATCAGCATAACAGTGGAAATTAATTCCATGTTTTCTTATAATATTACCAAGTGGCAGCATATATATTGAGAATAGCAGAGGGCCTAACACCGATCCTTGCGGCACTCCATAGTCTACTAACGTTATCTTCGATTTTTCCCCATTTAAACAGACAAAATGGTAACGGTCTGATAAGTACGATCTAAACCAGCTTAATGCCTGTCCCTGAACACCAGTGTAGTTTTGTAGTCGATCCAAGAGTATTTTATGATCTATAGTGTCGAACGCAGCGCTAAGATCGAGTAGAACTAGTATTGAGATACAGCCTTGGTCAGAAGCTAAAAGTAAATCATTTGTAATTTTAACTAGCGCAGTTTCTGTGCTATGATGCGGTCTGAATCCTGACTGAAATTTTTCATAGATATCATTTTCTTGCAAGAAAGAGCACAATTGAGCGGACACAACTTTTTCTAGTATTTTAAACATAAATGGAAGATTTGAAATGGGTCTGTAATTTACTAGGTTATTTGGATCTAATTGCGGTTTCTTAATGAGAGGTTGTATTACTGCCAGCTTGAATATTCTTGGAACATGACCTAAAAATAAAGAGTGAAGAAATTCATAAAATCATTACTACTACACTGTAACGGAATATTTTGCTCAGGTGATGTTTGTTTATTTGTTAGTCTAGCCACGGTGTTAAATAAAAACCTTGGATTATTTTGGTGATTTTCTATTAGTTTGCGGTGATGCTCAGCCCTGGCTGTTTTTAGAGCCTTTTTATAACGTGACATACTGTGTTTCCATGCGATTCTAAAGACCTCTAAATTAGTTTGTTTCCATTTACGCTCTAAGTTACGAGTTTCTCTCTTGATAACATGCATAGCACTGTTGTACCATGGTGCTTTAGTTTTCTCTCTAACCTTTTTTAATCTAATTGGTGCAACAATTTCTAATGTACTAGAGAAAATGGCGCTCAAACTGCTAGTCATTTCCTCTAGTTCATCTGTTTGTTTGGGTTCACTGAGCAGCTGAGATAGATCAGGTAAGCTATTTGAGAATCTATCTATAGTGGTTGGAAGGATTGTTCTGCCTGGTCGATAACGTGGCACAACATGACAAATTTCAGCAGTACGTAGAATGCAAGTTACCATGTAATGATCAGTGACATCATCACTTTGCGGTATAATATCTATATCGGCTGGATTGGTTCCATAGGATATAATTAAATCGAGTGTATGATTTAGACGATGAGTGGGACCACTGACGTTTTGCTTGACCCCAAAGGAGTTTAATAAATCTGTAAACACAGTCCCTAACGCATCATTTGTGTTATCTACGTGTATATTAAAATCTCCAACAATTATTGCTTTATCGGTATTGACCAATAGATCTGAGAGAAAGTCTGCAAACTCTTTTAGGAATTCAGCATATGGCCCTGGAGGTCTATATACAGTAGCCAAGGCTAGAGATAATAGGGATTTATTTCTTACATCTAAGAGCGTAACATTTTGCACAATTACATCAAACAAATTAAACCTGTGACCTGTTTTCTGAGTAACATTTAGAATTTCTCTATAGATTGTTGCAACACCGCCGCCACGACCGATCAGACGGGACTCATGCTTATAACAGTATCCTGGCGGAGTAGACTCATTTAGACCGAAATAATCATTTGGTTTAAGCCAGGTTTCAGTAAGACAAAGTACATCGAAACTATTATCTGTGACCATTTCATTGACAATAACCGCCTTAGGTGTGAGCGATCTAATGTTTAGAAGACCTAGCTTTAGAAATTGTTTTTGTTCACTGATATTGAGATTTTCTGGTTTAATTACAATAAGATTTTTCCTAGATCCTACAGTAAATTTATTGTTTGGCCTGACTAAACGAGGAATAGACACAGTTTCTATATAATGTTCTACACTACTTATATCAATTAAGTTGGGACAGCAAGACTGTGATTTGGACTTTGACTTGCTAGTCAGTTGGTGTGTAACGTCTTGTAGATGTTGTCCGACAGAACAGCCGCTCCGATTCTGCTGGGGTGCATGCCATCAGCACGGTAGAGCCTAGGTCGCTCCCAGAACAGATTCCAATTATTTACAAAGAGCAGTTTCTGTTCATTACACCATGACATTAACCATTCATTTAGCGCGAATAATCT
Organism: Tiaroga cobitis; assembly: GCA_030578255.1. NCBI lineage: Eukaryota > Metazoa > Chordata > Actinopteri > Cypriniformes > Leuciscidae > Tiaroga > Tiaroga cobitis. The sequence continues at coordinate 58,175 of CM060595.1, forward strand.
ACTGAACCTTTCCTGTCCTTGTCGGTACGTGGGAAGCGGTCCAGACACGATGATCGTTGCCTCAGGCGCTGTGCTGCGTACCGTCTCGATCAGGCTCCTGTAGTCCTTCTTCAGAACCTCCGTCTGCCGCAGCCTGATATCGTTCACTCCCGCGTGCAGCACAACAGCTCCGACGCGCTCGTCACCGTTCAGGATCTCGGGAACCTGTGCGGCGACATCAAGAACACGAGCACCAGGAAGGCAGTGAGTGCGCACCTTACCCTTACCTGAGGTAGCACGGACATGACGGACCATGGAACTGCCGATGGTCGATCACGGCGTCGCGTTCCGACTCGCGAAGGGGGGAGAAGCGGTTCCGGGTGGAGATCTCGAAGACCGGGAGGGGCGGAGAGGTTCTTGCTCTGGTCCTGGATCGTGTCTTCCGCTGTGGGATCATCCAGGGTCCATGGTGTTGTGTCGGTGCCGGAGTGAATGATGCCAGGGATGATCGTGTCCTGGGTGCTTGCGTCCTGTGCAGAGAAACACACGGAGTAGACGAGGTCGGAGTCAAAAAGTTACTAACCACTGACTTGTGAGCATCGGCGCGTGACGTTTCAAGCGCTGATCGCCGGTCTCGCAGCTCGGCTTGCCTCTCTAGTAGATCACGGATTTGCTTCTCCACGGACTCCAGCTCCAACTGCACCGAATGCAGCTCAAATGTGTCCTCACCTGCACTCAGAGGTAACGTTAGACACACATCCGATATATTCGCCATTATAACAGATGAACAGTAAATTAGTAGTGATACTACCAATATCACTACTAATTTAGGACCGAAATCCTGGATAGAACCCGTATCCTTTCAGTGAAACGGGTGTAAATGAGATGATCGATAGACGAGAGGCCACGCGTGCAGTGCTAGCGAGCTTAAGGCTAGTAACTTAGCGGAAATTTGGATATAAATAGCAATATCAAAGCAATCCGATTGTTTTTTAAAAGGAATAAGATCGAAGATAAGTTCACATGCTGTAAAAATAGAAAGTGCTTGTTTATAAATGAGTGGTAAAGAAGAAAATCAAGGATATATGAATCAATTCGACGGAGCTCCAAACACAAACCGCGTACGGACGCGCATGCGCAGTTTATCCTGTTGAATAGGATATGCTATGCTGTTAGAGTGACCATAATATTTATTATGCCACCATAAATTATGATAACGTGCTGTAATGCAACTGTGCTCTGTATCAAGTCAACTCACCTTTATTTATACAGCGCTTTTTACAATACAGATGGTTTCAAAGCAGCTCTACAGAGATAACCGGGAAATAATGTTGTAATAATATAAAATTAAAACCCCCTGTGGACTCAAAATGCACCATACAAATAGTGTAATATGTCAAATACTCTAGTTAGGTAATATATTTGCATTGCTTACTTAAAAAGACTGCAGTGTGATTGTCCTGACACTTCTCAACCATCCACATCTTTTACATCGTCACTTCCTGGAGATTTCAGGACATCAAATTGTATGATAAGCATATATGGTCTTGGAACACGAACACAGACACACGATAAGTTATCATTAATAAAAGAAAAGCTTGTGTAAAATTCATGTTAAGCAAGTACCAATATGTCGATACAGATGTTGAGCAATATTAAAAAAAAAAAATACAATAATGTGTTTTAAAAAAGACAGCAAACAAATTATTGTGCTGATATGGGTAAAATCTATGTGTTAAATTATGTTATATGTTCTTATTTTCTGTGAAGGGCAGCCCAGAGAGAAGCTACATCAAATTAAATTCAATATATTTCTATACAGTTTATTATGTAACCAAAATAGCAATAATAATCTAGGAAAAAAATATTTGGTTACACTTTATTTTAATGTGTCCCCGTTACACTGTAATTATACATTTAAGTACTAAATAATAATAATTAACAACATGTGTTGGGTTAGTTGCATGTAATTATGCATAATTTATAGTTATTACTATAGTAAATACATGTAACGTGTAACAAGGGCATTAAAATAAAGGGTTACCAAATTTGTATGCATAATGTGTGACTTTTCATTATAAACAAACCTGAAATACATAATCACTTTTATCTTGAAATATGTTTTTACTACTTCCAGCTGCTTATTCAAACGTATAAAATTAGATAAACAAAATAGAAAAATAAAATCGTGATAAATTGGCACTCTCGCAACATGTACATTGTCATCATTCATTAACAGTGGATCACTTGATGAAGGTGTGTATTCATTGCCAACTCTCTGAAACGGCACATACTACAGCCCGCAACCGCACCATCATTTTGTACGTTGAAAAGTGTAAGTTTGCTCACATATTTATTTAAATAAAATTGCCTTTGAAGTTAATTAAATACATTAATTCATATCGCGATTCCTGCTTTTACTTCCCCAAAACACCTCTTAAAATAATAACTAACTTTTCATATCATTTAAAGGATCAAGTTAAATTACTCGACCCGTTCCAATTCGCATATAGGGAGAGGCGAGGTACTGAAGATGCCATTAATCTCTTATTTGGTTATTAGTCATTTAGAAGACATTCAAGCATATGCCCGTTAACTTTTTATTGATTTTAGTTCAGCGTTTAATACCCTGAATCCCATGTTGTTGAGCACAAAGTTAAAAGAGCTTAAGGTAAATCCATACTGTATTTAAGATTAACAGTTTATTGGTTTTTCAGAACATTTAAACACACACACTCATCTCCATCTGAAAAATGAAGCAGTGCTCATACAACAAAATAGAATGACAGGAAGACATAGCACATCTATAGACAAAAACTACACTCTAATACATTTTAGACAATAATAATTATTGGGGATAATAAAAAAGGGCATTACTGGTGTAGCACCACCCCAGCAGAGTACGTCCCTGGGCTAGAGCTCCAGTGGCACCGTAAACCGGCTCAATCTCTTCCATCTCAGATAGGGGTGGACCAGTACTACTTTATTTGATTTATTATTCTTATTTGTTTTGATTATTTTAATTTCTTCTATGTAAAGCACTTTGAATTGCCATCGAGTATGAAATGTGCTACATAAATAAACTTGCCTTGCCTTGCCTTGCCATTTCCGAGAGCTTGATTAGATATGGTGTCACTGGATGGTATGGTAATTTGTCTGTCGGTGCACACCGCTGAATGCAAACTATATATTTGTTGACAAGCAGCTAATCTTTAGTTGATTATCAACAGATGGTAAACTAAAGATTTTGTCAGTTTTTAATCTGTTTAAATGGTCATTTATGGTACTGTAATGGCTACTAATAACTAGTAGTCTCAACAGATGGACTATCAAAATAAAGTGTTACTAGCTATTTTTGCAAAAAACTTGAAACCAAAAACTACACGATACACTAATCTAACCTACAAGTCTTCTGTAGAAAAGCGAAAATAGAAAACAAACCTCTGCGATGTTGACTGACACAGAAGAGTCTCAAGGACACGTGTCAATTATTAACGACCTGCTTTAATAATGGAAAAGCATCAAGATTGTTGTGGATTACATAAAAGACATGAGAGTTGAGATCAACAGTATAATGATATTCATTACATCACATGTGCAGCATATACATATATATATATATATATATATATATATATATATATAAAGCCTCGAATGACATTAATGTCCTTCAGTTTCATTGATTGGTCTCCTGCAATGTCTCTTAATGATCACTTAAATCATTAAACCATCATGTTTCCACAGCAGCTTCCAGACGCCGAACCGCTGAGAACGACGAGATCTTTCCAGTGATTCTTCATTATCAGCTCAGATTCAGACAGAATGGTGGAAGTGAAAACACTACATACTGTATGTCTGTCTTTTCTTTTTGCGTATTTATGAACACATTTAGCTCCTGTAAACTGAATAGCTGATTTATTCCATGCAATAACTGAAAATCATGTGCCAGATCATCAGTGCTTTATAAAGGTCAGGTAAAATTAAATGCATTATTTCACACAGGTATAATTGCTTCAACACCACTTTTGTAAACCCCACAAACATTCTCCATATCCAACATCAACCATCTTTAGATGATCACAATAAAATATTGGTTGTCCAGATCACGTCCACAAACATCCTTCCTTTCTCGTGTTGACCTTCTTCCATCAGGGCTGAAACTGACCAAGTTTTTTAGTAATGTTCACATCATTCAGGTCTGAAATGCACTTTCATGCCACGTTGTGCTTATATATGGCTATAGTAAATATAGATTGGAAGCATCTAGTCCTCTGAAGTGAGTGATTCATGTAAGTCACTGCTGTAGTCATTCATAAAATCAGGTTCAATGAATCTTCACACATGAAGTGAAAATGAGCATTCAAAGAATCAAACGACAATTGTGCATAAAACATACCTGCAAACTCAACAGTGCCGAAAAAGGTGACATATGGGGTGGGGTGGGGGGGGGGGTAATTTGGGTAATTTTGTTACCCATCAAATTAAATAATTCCCACTGCAAAATTACAACTGCAATAAATAATGTTATTAGATTGATGTTTTAAATAAATGTTTGAATATACAAATAAAAAAAATGCAATACTTAAGAAACCGCCAATAGGTGGCGGCAAGGGACCGTCTTAATTAGTGAGTCATTGAGTCATTCATACAAAAGATTCGTTCAAAACGCTGAATCATTCAGTAACAAAACACGGCGCTGCTGTTGCTTTCCTGTGGAACTATTAATTTCGTCTGTGAAATAGAACAAAAACAGTTGATATTGTTTGTGTCTAAAATGTAAGTAGCTTAATAATAAATATTAACTACGCTACTTGTTTATTGAACTATAAATTCTATATTTAATTTTATTGAACTAAAAAACTATAAATGTAACATTTTCAATCGTGATAATAATATTCAGCAAAACAGCTCCCTTAGTTGTTTTATTTATAACATATGATTTAGTTTAACATAACTATTTAAATTTTTACCTCAGTACATTTCTTCTGTGAGTTTTCTGTGTGCTGTTTCACTCAGTTGTTTTGACTTCTCCACGAATCTAACAAAGAGCCTCAACGCGACGTTGTTACCAGAAATACACAACCCATTATCAATCGCTGTTTACATTGAATGTAATAAAATCACATTCATTCTTGCGTTTCGATGCTTCCCTGATTATTTTTTGTCACTAAAATTAAGTAACTTGTCCGGTCAGGCAAGTAAAATTATCTTTCACTTGTCCCGGACAAGCGTTAATGTCGAGCCCTGAGTTCATTCATGATTTTTGTCGTGCTGTAAAGCGGAACAGGTGATCGATTCACAGCGATCTGAGTGACTGCATCATCAGAGAGCCAAAAAGATCACAACAGCTCGAAAGACGTCTATGCTCTCACTCCAGTCTAATCAGCACATTCCCAATTATTATTGTGAAATTTACCGAAGTTTAACCCCCCCACCACCCGAAAAAAAACCCTCATCGGATCTACACGATTCCCATAAATGACATATTTTTATTCAAAACGGCGAATTTCGCCGAAAAGTGACTAGTTTGCAGGTATGATAAAAGAATATTCCAGGTATTTTTAAAACCGCATCTGTAGAGGGCGTCGCTGAGTGGTCATTTACCACAGCCAATCATTTTCACTCATTAGTCCTGCCTCATAGGCTACGTTCACACTGCAGGCTGAAATGACCCAATTCCGATTTTTTTGCCCCTATGCGACCTGTATCTGATCTTTTCATGACAGTCTGAACGACACAGATCCGTTCTTTTCAAATGCGACCCAGGCCACTTGGGTATGTGGTCCAAATCCGATATGTATCCGATCTTTTGTAATGAGACTTCAATCTGAACGGCCAGGTCGCATGTATCCGACCCGTCACTAAACGAGCTCCACTGTTGAGATCCATGTTTAGCTACTTCAGCAAACAACAAGTGACGTCGTTGACAGTTGAGTACTCTTCTGCGCATGCGGGTCATTTCTGGGTCATGTCACGTTCACACAGGAGATCACAAAAGGTCGCATTTCAGTGGAAATGTGAACGGCCTTGCAAAAAAAATCGAATTTTTTCAAAAAATCGGAATTGAGCATTAAGCCCCTGCAGTGTGAACGAGGCCATAGAACAACTATCACTCATGTTTAACTAAAGAATTAATACAAGTGCTTAAACAAATACACAAGCTTCGCATTTCTGCGTTTAAACAGAATGACTTCCATTATTATAAAGACTTTCTGTTCTGCAAACTAATAGAGGAGTCAACAACTGTCTATGGTATTAGACAGCGAGTCACGCACGCATTCAAAGAAATTCCTTTGAGAGAAAAGTCTTAAGGAACCCTGATCATGTGGTTTGTTACGGAGAGCACTGGACTGAGACCGAATGAAGGGGTCCTCGGGTGCTTTAAAAAAATCGAAATATAACGTCCGGCGAAAGGACAGACTTCTCTATGGTGATGATGTGTGCAGGACCTCTCCAATCATTCAGTGCGATTAAACCCCGCCCCTTACATTCAGACCCGCCTCCATCCAATCAGCAACTGCTGGACAGAACCAAGCCCCGCCCTACATTTCTTCTTTTTCGTTTCCATAATGCATAATTCCATAATGATTTCCATAATCAGTTTCATTCAGATGTAAGGCACAATACAGAAGAAAAGATCTGCTGCTACTTCTGTTACATTGCGACCTTTCAGAAGTCTTTTTAACTTTCCATGCCATCTTTAACAGCAAAGCTTATGGCGAGATGCTCAAAAACAGCCAAAGACGTCTGCATGTGTGTGGATGGAGGAGAGGAACTTTACAAATGCAACTTTTCTAAAAAACACAGCACGCTAATCAAAGCACCACAACTGAAAAACCTAACTAAAAGAAAGATTTACACCAAACCGTTGATCTCACTGATCGACTGCTCAGATAAAAGCTCCATTCACACAGACTGTCCAGAAGAACCGTGTAGTGAACTTTAAAAGCAGCCTCTGCACCGACGTGTTTATTCATGCCATTCATGCCGACTGCCCTGCGCTGGAATCCAGTTTATTGTTCTGCTTATTTCTTATATTTGCACATGTAGTCTCAGCTGAGATGGAGGAGGTCCAGCTGAAGGGGTTGGTATAGACTGCGCTGTTGCTTCTCTGGCATTATTGTGTTCAAATCGCACTGAAAAACATGTAAAATCTGCCTCAGATGAAAGCGTGATTGGGCTCAAAGTGAACAGTGGTATTGTGCTGGTCTCTGGAGGAGTGATGATGATGATGAAGTGAACAGTGGTGTTGTGCTGGTCTCTGGAGAAGTGATGATGATGATGATGAAGTGAACAGTGGGGTTGGGCTGGTCTCTGGACTGATGATGATGATGATGGTCAGATGAAGGTGGAGTCGAGTGCGCTGCTGTCGTGAGCGTTGCGAGCGCGAGCTTCAAACAGCTGCTTGATCAGCGCAGATTTCTCTAGCTCCAGCTGAGTGATGCGCTCGCTCTTCTCTGTCACTTCCTGTAAGTGAAAAACACATGAATATGCAAATAGCCCCGCCTCCACTCACTCACACCAGCTCAAGGATCAGAGATCCACTCGGTCAGTTTTACCGTAGTAAATGCTGCTCGATGCCAAGTGGAAATACTGGTTTATTTCAGCCATATACTGTAGGGATATCATGAGAACCGATACTTCGGTATCAACATTTAACCTGTTAAGCTTCACCAGAGCGCGGGCGCACTGAAGGGTTTTTTTTTTTAAATAGTTCAAAGTTACTATCAGATTTAATGTTATTACCTTGACAAACTATACATCATTAAAAAGATATACGGCTCAAGTTTCAGTATTTGACCACTATTGTATTCTGAGAAACTTATAGTGATAGTTATGTCTTAATTTGTGTCAGGAGTTGTGTAATTAAAAAATGAGTCGTTACCTTTAATATGAATTATGAGCGTCAGCCGCTTCCATTCAGAAAAAAACTCCTGTGCGATCGTCATGACAGAGCTTGACAAAACAACGTCCCTCAGGGCTTTTAGCTCAAACATGTGGAGATTTTGAGAAATATTGATATATTCTCATAGGTTTACATCAGATATCTATAGACAGGAATAATATTTATTGAATTTATACCCAAATGCGTCGATGTAATCATGAGCGCTGGATACTCTGATGTACTGTGTTTTCAATCCATACTGGCCGCCTGAGAGCGCCGGCGCTCTATGCACAGTAATAGTCCATATATGGAACACACGAAGAAGAGCCAGAACCATGTGACATTCCAGGAAGTCCCTGACTTTACAAAGCTAACAGAGATCGCTGTAACTGCAGATAAAGATGTTTTGAAGACAATAAACATGATTACAATGATATTTGATTTACCTGTGTTCTTCGAGCCATGTCAGGTATTTTCATAATAATAGATTATATTTATAATGTAATGCTAATCGATATATAGACTATCATTTGTGCAGAATACTGTAAAATAATATATTTTCTGTCTGATTTTTTTATCTGAAGCCAAATCAGATCACAGAAAGTTATTTAAAACACTCGACTTGCGCTATAAAGTAAGTTTGGAGCACAAACACGTTTTTAATCTCATAAATTGTCGTGTATTGATGGTGTGCTAAGCTAACATGCTCGCTTGCTCTGGTGCACCTGCTGCCACCCAGCTGTTATTTTTATGAATTTTTCTAAATAAGAATGCTTACTGAAATGTTTCTTTTTTCAAAAAGGCCATTTGATACAGTTTAAAATGTGAAGAGAGAACTTTGGTAAAAGAAATTAGGGATTAAAACAGCGTGAATAGCCAGTCGTTAGTGATTATAATGCAGACAAAAGAAAAGCATATTTAGACCAATAACCAGGCCGGAGAGGTGTGAATGTGTGCAGGGGAGACTGACACTGAATGGGGCTCGTTTGCACCACAAAACAATAGAGACAATAGACTGAATAGATGCTTAGAAGATGACAATAAACATCAGTTTGCATTTTAGAGTCTAATCAAAATAAAGTCATATGACATGATCTTGAAAAACATTTAACTAAATACAGAGTTTTAGACTTACCATCTTCAGATTTTAAATATAACATGGTCAGACATGTGGCTTTAGCTGCAGTGCATTTCTAGATTGCTACAATGCCAACTTCAATTTTATTTTCATGAAGATGTTTCATAAAAATTAATTTCTAATAACTTTACAAAACTTTGAAGCTATTTATAACAATTTTTTTCATTATGACAATAATTAATTCTACATTTACAATAAACTGCCAGGTGTTAGCTTTCAAATGAGATCATACTTGTGCTTTTATAATGTGCTTGTGCTTTTAGTACAACGGGTTCATGAACTGTATCCGTTTCAGTTTGTGTATGCCATTTCTGGGGATTTTTCAAAAGTGTGGTTGCAGCTTAACAGGTTAAAAATCCTGACGGTACCGGTTTTTCTACAGTACCGCAAGTATCGATGGTACCGAGCATTTATGCACTATAGCATGTAGGTTGAGCCCAAACAGATTATCAGAGCAAGTCAGTCATTTTAAAGCATTGGCATTGGCATGGTTCAAATCACACTTATCAGACCATTATCAGTTTGTAGCAGTAAACAAAGTTCAGTATGGCGTACCACAAGGCTCAGTACTAGGACCACTGCTGTTCACTCTGTACATGCCACACATACACATACACACACACACACACACACACACACACACACACACACACACAGTACATGCTACCCTTGGGAGATATCATTTGGAAGCATGGCATTAGTTTTCACTGTTATGCCGATGATACTCAGCTCTATATTTCTTCACGCCCTGACGAAACTTACCAATTCACAAAATTAACGGAATGCATAGCTGATATAAAAATATGGATGACTAGTAATTTCCTACTACTAAATTCTGAAAAAGTTTCAAAGTTTCTAATGAGTGGACATACTACTCTAACCTAAAATACTAATACATACTAACATACTAACCTAAACACTGTCTAACACTTGATGGCTGCTCTGTCAAGTCCTCGTCGTCGGTTAGGAACCTGGGTGTGTGTGTGTGGGTGTGGGTGTGTGTGTGTGTGCTCTTTGATACCAATCTTTCATTTGGAAGCCACATTTATAGTATCTGTAAAACCGCATTCTTCCATCTTAAAAATATATCGAAATGACATCATATGCTCTCATTGACAAATGTGGAACAGTTAGTTCATGCGTTCAAGGCTAGATTACTGTAATGCTCTACTGGGTGGTTGTCCTGCACGCTTAATAAACAAACTCCAGCTGGTCCAAAACGCAGCTGCTCGAGTTCTTACCAGAACCAGGAAGTATGACCATATTAGCCCGGTTCTGTCAACACTGCATTGGCTGCCTATTAAACATCATATACATTTTAAAATATTGCTGATTACTTACAAAGCACTAAATGGTTTAGCTCCGCAGTACTTGAGCGAGCTCTTAACGCATTATAGTCCTTCACGCATTATAGTCCTTCGCTGTAATGTGATGCATTTCTTAATGAAACAGGAAACTGTTTCTTATTCGAGTTCACGGATCTGATCGGGTTTTTAGGAGTGATGTGTGGTCCGGGTGTGTGTGTGTGTGTGTGACCTCTGACCTGTGTGAGCAAGCGGTTGTGCTCCTTCAGTGTGTGTATGGCCTGAGGAGGAGCAGTGCTGGACGAGATGCCGGCCGACAGCGAGTCTGAGGACGAGACCGTCTGAGAACAGCAAACACACACACACACACACACACACGATACTGATTCAGCTGTAGGATAATCATCAGGAAACTAAAGCAACATCACTTGATTATTGTCAATCACCTTCCCATTTTCCACCACAATAATATATAATACGTATATAATTAAGGATGTTTATACGAACCTTCCCAGAAAAGGAAATTAATTCACTGAGGCAGCGCGTGATTTCCTGCAGTTTTGGCAGAAGAACATCTATTCGACTTTGACGAGATTCACCCAAAAACTCCTGAAGAAACACAATATGGTGTCAGAAATGAGCTTTTAGATTAATGAGGTCAGTATTTGATCCCTGGAATTGGTTTTCTGGGGCATCTGTATTAACCACAGAAATACACATTCACTGTTCATTTACGTCAAACACTGAAATCAAATTAGCATTTAGAATTTTTCCTTGACAAAGTATTTTTTATTATCTTCAAACTTAGTTTAGTTCTGACACGGATGCCTATTGTTCTCATTGGACTGAAGCTAAACTCGAGGCTAACCCTAACCCTGATCTGAATGAAAACTGCTTTAAAACTTCACTGCAAACCTCCACTGTTATGCCGTTGTTCGTTGCACTCCACACTCTGAAATATGATTAATTCTGATAGAATACTTTTTGAGTTACTGGGAAAGTTTTTAAAACCGACAACTAGAGTACAATGAAATATAATTAAAAAAAGGACAGCATTTTTGTCAGAGCTCTGGTTGATTTCGTGTTCTTAATTTCAGTCAGAAAGACAGAGTCTCAGACCGCTAGAAATGATAAAAAAATAAATGCTCCCATTGGAAGACAGCGGTTTTGAATGAGATGTCTTGATGAGCACAGTAATGACGCGTGTTAAAGTGATGGGAAACGTACGGTGGAGTGGCGGCTCTGGCCCACGAGTCTCTGGGTCTCAGTGATGTTGTGGATCTGGGTCTGGTACCATTCTCTGGCTCGGTCCAACACATCCAGGCCGGCCAGCAGAGAGTCCTTCTCCTGCTCCAGATCCTTCATCTGCTTCAGCTGACACAAACACACCATTAAACTCCCTTAAAGACCTGCTCCTGAAAACCAGGACTGATGCACATGCAGAAAAATATAATGTTACACTTTTTAAGACCTGAAGAAATGAAAATTAATACCGTATGTGCACGTAAAGAATATTATTATTAGAGCTCGACAGGTTTATCGGCCAACGTGAGCCTGTCGCAAATATATCTGGATCGGCGTATATGACGCAGATATGAACATTTTTATTAAGAACAGAAACGCAGATAAAATGCTTGTAAATTATGTAATTACGCAGTTTGTCCAGCAGAGTGCGCTCGATTGTTTGCTACTGGCGACCCAGAAGCCTTTCACTTCAGTAAGGAAGAAAGCAGAACCCATTATAATCAGTGATGTTGTGTACTAGTGTGAGAAGCCTTCAGTTGGTGATGCGTTTATGGTCATGCTCGTGGAAACATACATCACCTAAACTGCTGAAGCTTTTATCACGGTGTTGAATTAAGTTACAAAACATAAGTGTTGTCCTATTAAACAGGTTTAATAACTTTTTTATTTTAATGAGAAATATGAACATTTAGATTCAATACATAAATGTAAACAAACGTCTAAATTATTAAACAGACTAAAGTGCAAAATAACTATAAAGAACAAAAATAAACAATCAGAACATCTAAGGCATGATTTAGTCCATATTAAAATGTTAACATGATCAAAGAGACAAAATGCCTCTAAAACAGAGGAAAAATGAAAGTATGGCTTAGGTGCCAATCATAGTCATTATCATATCATTGGGTTAGGTTGTCTATTTTTATGGTACATTTTTCTGTATAATATGGATGAATTTGTTTAATGTATGATGAATGATTGATGTGTGATTTGCTGCCATCTGTCCTCTCCCCCCGCCCTTATAGGGACCACAATGGAAATAAGTCTTTGGGCTTTATTGTGTCATCCCTGACTATTTATATATTTTTAATGTATGACACAGAGTACTGTTCCATATTTTTTATATGTAAGTGGTCAAATAAAATCAATCAATCAATCAAAACAAATATATAAAAAGACTTTTCTTTTATTTTTACAAAGTATTTAAGTATGCCTCTTGGTGCTGTGATGAACAATAGCGTTGCACGATATATCGGCCGATTAGGGCTGTGTTGAAAAAATCGATTCACCAATTCTGAATCGATTTTCATATTAATTTCTAAAGATCGATCCGTAACTCAGAGGATCGATTTAATAATAGGCCTACATTTTCCCCGTGAACTTTAACTTGCTGCATTAAAATTTAATTAATTAATTTAAAAAAATATATCTATATATCAGTATATATATCAGTCTGGGAAGCAAAAAAAACAAATGTACTAGCTAATGGCTAATGGTGTGTGTAGAGGGTTACCAGCTCAATTCAGATCAAGTTTTCTCCTCATCCAACAGCATCAGTACAGTCAGATCAATAATATTGTTGGATATTAAGCGTCCCCAACTAATGAAGCCAGAGGCGACAGTGTCGAGGAACCCAAACCTTGTGAGAAACCAGGCTCAGTCGCTCAGTTCTCCTCTGGCCATCAACGAACACAGTGCAATCATGATTCAGGCTGAGTTATAACTGAGCTATGGAAGATTTTCTTTAAATATCGACTTGTAGTCTGTTACATACTTCAGCATTTGGGGGGTTGTAAGGAGGTTTTACTTCAGCACATTCAAAAGTAAAGTAGAAATTTTAAAAAGGGAGAAACTTTTATTTTTGAAGAGAACAACTTTAAGAAACTCTTTTTCTTTCTTAAAGCAGCTCGCATCAAGATGTGTTTTAGTCCAGTCCTTTGCAGAACGATGAACTGTTTTTACAGCGGAGCGAGAGTGAAACAGGGAAATAAAGGGAGGGTGAGGCTTTGTGCCGTGTGTTTGTGTGGAGGGCCGTCGACAGGGAAAATCCTCTTTGTAAAAAGGGATGAGGAGCAGAGACACGCACAACCACTGTTGCAACAGAAACTGTGTAAACGGCAGATGAGCTAGAGCCTGTCAACGCTTCTGTCCTGCACAAATACTCATATATGTGGAAAGTTTCCCAGAACAGACGATTCAAGACAGCGTATTGAATAAGTGAACATTCAATGTTCACTTATTGAATGTCAAGAAGAAGCAGAGTAAACGGCTATTGTAAGAGAAATAACATCACAGTAAATACCTTCACAAACACAATCATCATACACAATATTCCCTTGTCTGTCTCACTGTCTCACTCACGCAGAGGTAGAAGTGCAGGGTTAGGGTTCTGTCTGTCAGTGTGTGTGTGTGTGTGTGTGTGTGTGTGTGTGTGTGTGTCTGCCTGTCTCACTCACCCACAGGTAGAAGTGCGGGGTTAGGGTTCTGTCTGTCAGTGTGTGTATGTGTGTGTGTGTGTGTGTGTGTGTGTGTCTGCCTGTCCCACTCACCCAGAGGTAGAAGGTCAGGGCTCTGCTGGAGAACAGACGGCTGCTCAGAGGGATGAAGACGGTGGTGTAAGCGACCCATACGGCAGAGTCGAGGCCCCGGGGCCTGAGCCGACCGACCACCATCAGGAGGAGGGACAGAGACTAACCCTAACCCAGCAGAGAAACCAGAGGAACCAAGGGGGGGAGAGTGTGTGTGTGTGTGTGTGTGTACGCAGGGAGGAGCGACAGCAGGGAATGAGAGAGGAGGAGCTTCAGACACTGAACACATCAGTCACTCACATCTGTTGAGTCGACGCTTTCACTGACTTTATAACAGCATGCAGAAGTTTGTCATGATGCAGCAGCAGAACAGAAACATTAACAACATCAAAATATCATCATCATCATCATCATCATAAAGTTCAAAACACTCAAGAGTTCATAAGAAACAACATTAGAAGCAGCCGGATGACATTTACAACAAACCGCCCGGTTGAGTATCTCCTACATATAGAAACTATCAACATCCATGAAAACGTCTCAGGTTACGACTGTAACCATAGTTCCCAGAGAAAGGGAACGAGACGATGCGTCAACGACACTTTGGACACGCCCCCACCGTGAATGCGTCTGAAGCATCTATGTCAACTAGTCCAATGGAAAGAATGAGTGTCACGGGCAGGTGACGTCATGACCAGGACGAGATAAAAGCGCATCCGGTGCAAACCGGCATTAGCTTCAAAAATTGCCGAAGCAAGCCGATCACAGGGATGCAGGAAGTATGGCAGGGTGACGCATCGTCTCGTTCCCTTTCTCAGGGAACTATGGTTACAGTCCTGAGACGTTCCCTTTCGAGGGAACTCGCGATGTGTCAACGACACTTTGGGAACGAGAATACCCAAATCGCCAAACTTTCAAGTACCTGAGTGTCAGTCTGTTGTACGCTGAGCAATAAGCACCTGAGAACCTGGGGCAGCATCCAGGTCCAAGCTATAAAACCTGAGTAATGTGAGCGGTGAGGACCAGCCCGCCGCATCACAAACGTCTTGAAGAGAAACCCCAAATAATAAGGCTTTAAAGGCCGCCATTACCCCTAGTAGAGTGAGCCCTGACCGCCAAAGGGCACGGCTGGTCAGAGTACTCGTAAGCAAGTGAAATATCCTCGACTATTCACCTACTAACCGTCTGTTTAGAAGCAGGAAGACCTTTCTTGGGTGATCCAAAACAAACAAATAACTGGTCGGATTTTCTCCACTGAGCAGTCCGATGAACACTACTCGCACTGGACACAAGAGGTTCAGCTTTTCCTTGTCCGCAGATGTAAAAGGAGGAGGACAGAAAGCCTGCAGCACAATAGGCCTCGGAATCATGGTCGGCACCTTAGGGACGTATCCCTGTTTTGGATATAAGAATGCCTTGACCATCCCCGGTGCAAACTCAAGGCAAGTGGGGGAAACCGAAAGGGCCTGAAGGTCTCCGACTCTTTTTAGGGACGAAATAGCTAACAGAAAGATAGTCTAAAAAGTAAGAAATTTCTCTGAAACCGAGTCTAAGGGCTCGAATGGAGCCCTAGACAGGCCTTCCAAAACTATTACAAGGTCCCAGGCCGGCACCCTAGTGCGAGTTGCAGGCTTCAGCCTCAAGGTGCCACGAAGGAAACGTGTGATCAGGGGGTCTCGACCCAGAGATATACCACCCACCAGGGCGTGGGAAGCCGCAATGGCCGCCACGTAGACCTTGAGCGTGGATGGACATAGACCTGATGTGAAACGCTCTTGTAGAAACTCGAGTACTGTGTTTAACCCTTAAGGTGACCTAGGGCATACAGGTCTTAAATGGGTGCCCAGTTTTTCATGGCAATTTAGGCCACCCATACAACAGCACATTGGCACCACAACACTTCTGACACACTGATACTAAAAGAAATGTCTAGACTAAAGAACCGGGGCGTTGAATCAACATTCTAAAAATCCTTTAGAATCGGGAAAAACCGAACGTTAAACGATCATTCAAAAATCCTTTAAATCGTAATGCAGAATCCAACTACCATTGCCTTGAGATTCTAGCAACACCCGTTTAATGATTGGCTATGAGACATTCGCTGGGATTTGATCAACCCAAGCGGGCCGACTCAGGGGAGAGTGTCTGGTTGTTGAAAGGCCGAAACACTTGAGGATCTTGAGGTACACCACTGACGAAATGTCTCAAATATTTCCCTCACAACACTTTGAGGGAGCAGGGCTCTATACATGAAAACCAAAAATTAAAAGAGAAGAAAGATAGAATTAGGTCTAAAATCCATACAGATTTATGGGACTCCCAGACCGGAGTCCAATCACAGGTAGGGGTGTAAATCTAAACAGACGTAGGCCAGTGCATTTCCTCGGTCTCCCCATTCCAAACCTTCTTAAGCGATGTTTAAGCAAGGGGGGAGTCGTTGTGATTTCCCCTAAAACCTAACCTAGCCAGAGATGTCGGACATGATTTCACCTTTTCATACAAAGGAATTAATAGACCTATTCTATTCTATTCTCTTTTAGACCAACTATTGTACCCAGAAGACAGACCGAAGGAAGCATGTCAGTTGAGCAAGACTTCAAACAACTCATTAGAGAACTATATGCTTATCTTAAAGCAGAACATTCACTTAAGGGCAAAACACAGGACACAATCGAGACCTACATTAAATCCCGATCTAAAAATCGATGGGAAGAAGCCTGGCAAATTGCAACCAAATGGGCGAAACGCAATTTAAAAAATTTTCAACAAACAATAGTCGAACAAGCCTCACACAATATTTCTAGTTATATGAAAACACAAATCCAGGCAGAGCGACCCCAAGAAACTCTAAACCCAATAGCTCTAAACGCACCAGAATCAACCAAAAACTCAGAGGATAGTGATATTGAAAAGACAGTGATCCATCTCTCTAGGATTTGCACTTACTATTTAGCAGTACTAAATAGGGGATTATCCTTTATCCCCTCACATCTAACTAAAAGCAGGGATAGATCTACAGTATACTCAGAATTAAGCAACTTCCACCAGAAGATAGAAAGAACAATCTTTTTCGGAACAAGAAGCAACCCAAAAGTAGCAATTCCTTTTACTGAACGATCAAATTGGAGACCACCACCCCAACAATTACCGAACAAAATTTGGGACTTTTTTGACGAAAACGAAAAACAACTCAAAGAACTCACCTCCAAACCACAGATACCAGAACCAAATTTATCCCCTATGGAAATAAAAGCTCTAAACGCACTAGCAAAAAGAACGGATTTAGTTATAAAACCGGCAGACAAGGGAAACACAGTAGTCATTATGGATAAACCCCAATATGTACAACAAGCCTTACGCCAATTAGGGGACACCAAACATTACAAGAAAATCCCGAACTAATTTACCTAGAAACAATTCCCAGGATTAAGGAGATCTTAGAGAGAACAGTCAGAGAGGGACTTCTACAACCAAAACAGATGACCTTCCTTTTGGGGGAACATAATCCGAGACCCAGGAGATTTTACCTCCTACCAAAAATCCACAAACCAAAAACAGAATGGCCAACCCCATACATGCCCTTAGGGCGTCCTATAGTCTCGGACTGCGGAAGTGAATCATATAGAGTAGCGGAATACATCGATTATTATTTGAAACCCCTCTCCACCAAACACGAGAGCTACATCAAAGACATATGACTTCCTAAGTAAGATTAAAACCACAACGCTCAAAACGGAAGCCATCCTTTTTACAATGGATGTAGTCAACCTTTACACTAACATAGAGACCGAATTAGGACTCAAAGCGGTTAGGGAAGCCTTCCGGAAATCCAAAGACGCCGCTAGACCGGACCATGCGATCCTAGAATTGTTGGAAATTAGTTTAACTCGTAATGATTTTGAATTCGCGGGGCAGAACTTTCTCCAAATCAACGGTACGGCAATGGGCAAAAAATTCGCCCCATCCTATGCAAACATCTACATGGCAAATTGGGAAGAAACAATCCTTCCGAAATGTACTAGACTACCAGCCACATACTTCCGTAGTGGTGCACGATATATCGCCCGCCGATATAACATCGGCCGATATGGTCAATTTTTTACACATCGGTATCGTTCCGATGTCAAAATAGGGCCGATGTGAACAGGCCGATAATCATTCGTGTGTAGATGTGAGTGCGGGGGTGGGGATGTTTGTTTTTGCACGAGCGCATTCATTACAAGCTCAAGTCCTGTCAGTTTAAACATCAAGCGCAAGAAGACTGGAACTTGCACGCTGTTTTCTGTCAGCCTTACTAAGGCGTATTTTTGTCCCGCCGAAGCCTTATTTGACCGGTGAGTGATGTAGATGACCGACTGCTGCGCTTGTTTAACTGAGGGAACGAGCAGAGCGAGTGAAAGCCCCGGTCGCGCGCACACCGTCTTCAGACGGTTTTGCTCTCTCTCCCTCCCTCACGCATATTAATGCATTGAGTTGACTGAATATCTTTGAGAATACACGATGATAAAAGGTCGGAAGACCGAAGTTTTTTTTTCTGAACTACCACTGGTTGTGAATTGTGCTAAAACGTTACCTTATCTTCTCTGAAAAGCTTTCCACACATTCAGATGACATAAACCACACTTTCAATAAACAAAACAAAAATCTATCTAGTAGGGATGGTAAGATTCACCGATTCGCATCGGTGCATCGGCATAAAAGCTAACGATGCGATGCATCGATTTAAATAAGTGTGCATCGGATACAAGTTGGTATTTGTATCGCGATGCATCGTTTCTAATATCTGCATCGGTAAAAAACTATTTATTCATATATAATTATTAGTATATCCTAATACTTTTACTATTTAGAAAGTGACCAATCATTTGTGACCAAAATTTTATTATGTAACTGCTGCGTTCACACCGAACGCAAATTGAGCGTCTGTAGCGAGTGATTTCCATGTTAAGTCAATGTAAAGACGCGGGTCTGGAGGTCCTGCGGCGCGAGACGCGTTTAGCGTGGTGCGATGGACACGATTTCGCCTCATTCGCGCGTCCAGGTCGACTAGAATGATTTCTCCTTTCTGAACTGTTGCTCAAGCGCGTTCTCTCATCACGACTGCTGCAGCACGTATCACAACACTACGGAGTGTGAGGCGTGTCCTGAGAGTCACCTACCTTTAAACCTTAAAGTAGGACATTTGAGTTAATCTGGTTTACAGCAGCCTGTGACTGCCAATAATAGTTTTTCATTTTTTTACATTTGAATAGTTATATAAGACCTGTTTGTGAAAGGTTTTTTTTTTTTGTAATTGTTTGTTAAAACAGCACCTGCTTTTATTTAATCTTTTGGTTTTGTGAAAAAAGATGAAAGAACCATGCGTTAAAAGTCAGATGGCACTTAAGCTACTTTATGATTTGCTGTCTGTCTGAATAAAAGAAATAAAAGTGAACTATCTATACCATATTGAATTGCATTATATTTTTCTCCATTGCATCATATTACATTGAATCGCATCGCGTTGAATCGAAATCGGATCGCACCGCATCGTAATAGTAGTGAATCGTATTGCATCGCATCGGTAGCTGCTTATAGGTATCTTTAATGTATCGTATCGTCGGCTATGCATCGAGATGCGTATCGCATCGGCCTCAGCTATGGAGATGCACATCCCTACTATCTAGTGATGAAATGTTTTCTGTGTTGAGACAAATCTTGTGCGATGTCCTAAACTGCCGGGACAATCACACAACGTGTGCCGTGGTCCGTTAATGACACGTCCGATTCGCGAACTAATGACTCCTTTGGGCCGATTCACTTTAATGAATGGTTAAAACAACTGATCTGTGATCTGTCCAACACTGAACTCATGAGACATAAATCGGAAACACTTTACAATAAGCAGGGTTACTTTCCCCGGAGTCATAAAAAGTCATAAAACGTCTTAAATTTAATAATAAGAATTTTAGGCCATAAAAAGTCATAAAAACGTCCGGATTTTCCATACAAGGTCATAAGTTACATTTAGCCACGTCTTAAATTGATATGCTCATTCATTCATTATCGCGATATATTTTTTCCTCTATAACGAAACTCATTTGAACCGTGCGCGCCTCCCGGACTGTTTATCTGCTCGGCTCAAAGTCCAAACGGCAGCGCGAGCTCACTAGAGCAGACGCGTTCTGGTTTACTCTAATCCAGTGAGAAGCGCTTGAATTCAGCTTAGAACACAAATGTCTCAGTGATTTAAACCAGTTTAAAGGCAGATGAAACGGCGCTGACGAACAGGAGAAACACTGTGCGCAACGAGACAGTCGGAAGCTTTTCCGTCTACAAATTCCCATAATTACCATGGATTTAGGCTACTATAACGTTAGCCTAGTATATTAACTGCACCATGAAATGTGGGATATACATATTGAAGTGTATTATATTATTAATATAGACAATGTATTAAAGGACTAATGGAATATAATTACAGTATTTAATGTATTTAGGCTATACTGTTTTTCATACATTTCATGAAGAAACGTGCCATCAAAGTCAGGCAACACAAACCTGTTTCAAGACTTGAAACAATATCCCCCATTAGCACATGCAGAAACTAAAAAAAAATTAATTTTCCAATAAAGATATTAATTTTGTTAAGGAAAAATTACACATGTTTGAATGTTCTACCTCAGATTTGTGAAATGTTTACCTGTTTGGCAAGTGTTTGTCATGATATGTTCTGACAATAAAGAGTAGTTTAAAACCACAATTAACGGTCTGGTTTCTACAACTTTCAGTTAGGAGAAGAAAATTTGCCTTTAAACTTGAAAGAAATAAAGAATTGACATTTATCGTGATAATTATCGATATTGACTGATATATATTATCGTGATAATTGTTGAGTGTTGTTCCTGTGTTATTGAGACTTATTGAAAAAAGGGAGCCTTCAGTTTGTTACTCTTAAGAAAATGGAACCTTTAAATAATGAAGCTTATTACTTTTAATGAAAGTCAATAAAAAAAAGACTTTTGAAAGGAAGTTATTTTTCGTAATTCGTGTAGGTCATGAATTTAAATCATAATGGTCATAAAAAGGTCTTAAAAAGTCTTAAATTTGACTGACTAAACCCCGCAGAAACCCTGAATAAGGTTCAATTTATTAAAGTCTAGTTAACTACATTAGTTAACATTCTATTAATATTAGTTTCTATGCAGATTTACTCCATGACAAAACCACCCCAGTCATTCTAGAATGATTCATTCTTTCCAAATAGAGCTATTCAAGTCATCTGGTGAAATTGTTTTTATATCGCAACGTCATTTTTTACCAATATGGTGCAGCCCTAATCCTCGCTATGTGTTTTCTATACAGAGATATCGACATCGGTAAATATCGGTATCGGCCATAACAGCAATATTAATATCGGTTATCGGTATCGGCCACAATTTTCACATCGGTGCATCTCTATACTTCCGATACCTAGACGATATATGGGGTACTTGGGAACACGGGGAGGACAGCTTTCAGGAATTCATAGGGGTTCTGAATGACCATCATAACCTAATTAAAGTCAAAGCAACCTCCAATAGGATTGCAGTAAACTTCCTGGATACTACAGTCTTTAAAGGCCCAGACATCGACACCACACACATACTAGATACAAAAGTCTATTTCAAAGAGACGGATACACATGCCCTGTTGCATCACAAAAGTTTCCACCCCAAACACACTTTCGAGGGCATAGTACGAGCACAACTCACCAGATTTACGAGAATCTGCTCTAGGAAGGGAGACTTCGAAGAAGCTAAAAGAACATTATTTAGGGCACTCAAACAAAGAGGCTACTCCAAAACAAAACTGAGAGGTATATATTGAAAATTTTCCAAAAAACAAACCAGGCCGGTACCACAACAAAACACGGAGAATCAAGTAGCAGTCCCCGCCATTTTCACTTACACACCACTATCGGTCAAACTTCAACCAAAAGATCAAAAATAACTTCGCTAGAACTTTTGGAGACGAACAGAACATTTCCATAATCGCGGCATATAAAAGAAATCCAAACCTTAAGGATATCCTGGTCAAGAGCAAACTCCCTCCCAAAGCAAATCCACAGACCCGGGATAATAAGACAAACGGGGAGGGCCAAAGCGTTTTCCATACCCAAAATACCCCTCAAGAACACTAACTGCGTATACCTAATAACTTGCAACAGGTGTAAACTACAATATGTGGGGCAAACAAAAAACTCAATTAATAGTAGACTATACCAACATAAATACAATATCCGCAAATCCCTCAAAAATAACAGGAACCAAACCTTAATCAAACACTTCCTAAGACACGGGGTTTCAAATGTACGAATACAGGGCATAGAACGTAACCCCCAATGGTCGGAGCAACAAAGAAGGAAAGCTGAATGGCATTGGATCAAAAAGTTAGACACCAAATTCCCAAAAGGACTAAATGAACGACGGGAACTCAAAAGATTTACGAATTAGAATAAAACACTCACAGAGTCCCCTCTAAATCAAGGCTTTTTCGGTTCAGAAAACAGATATCATACCGCCTCATCCTTTAGTTTGTATGATGTGTCTCCCTTGCCGGATCCCCCTTCCCCTTGGATTTCTGGGGGGAAGAGGGGACCGGGTCTAGGGAATGGACCAAATGCCCAGACAGGCAGGAAAGTGGGTGGCCCAGACAGGTCTAACACTTTCGGGTCCATAAAAGCATATCCTATAAAGGGTTTATTAAAAGAAACCCCCTAACCCTAAAAAGAGAATCTCAGATTATGAATTCGTCCCTACTCATTATATATCTCACCCTTAGGACATACCAAATCAGCATTATGGCTTCTGATGAAAATTTCCAAAAATTAGTGAGAGATTTCTACGCCTATCTCAGGGCCTTCCACCACGAAAAGACCCTGAGGGAGGGAGAAGCAAACGACGTTAAACCTCGTCGTCTCCAGCAGATCACTAATGGGCTAAACGGGGCCATCAAACCGGCGCTTCTGGGCATGAACCAGGGCACAGAAGATCTAATCTATGGTAACGCCCAGAACTGGCTCCAGATAGGGATGGAGATCCTAAAAAAACACTATTCGGAGTGTCTGGTTCTTGCCCAGGACAAGATCACCCACACCACGATGAGTAGATGGGAAGAGGCCTGGGATATCGCAATTAAATGGGGTAGAAAAAACTTGAAAACGTTAAGGGACAGTACGATACAACAGGCTTCCCAAACGGTCCGAAGCTTTATTAAACCCATAAATCCGACCGAAGCCACTACATCTGACACCACGACACCAAAAGCTACCAACGAGGGGGGTACCCGTCGGAAATTGGCGAATGAAGGAACAGGAATTGGGGAAGTCCCCGCCCCGAAGAAGAGGAAACCGGTGGAAGAAAGTGAGGTAGCTACAGGAGACTCGGAGGAAGAGGAGGTCTTCTACCCCACCGTAGAGTCCCCTAACACTTCATCAACTAGCTTTAAGAAGAAAACAACCACCACAACAACACAAACTGGTATAGGAGAAGCCCAGACTGGGAGTGGCTCAACAGCATCTTCAGAACCACAGGGTCCCAAACCCCAGACCAGGTCGGACCCCCAGTCGTATGGTATCCTCGAACGACATGTCTGCAAGCAAGACAAATACGCCAACTGGTCCCTAACACCCAAAAGCCCATCCTCTTTTTGGGAGACTCCAACCTTTCCCGTTTTCCCCGGATCAACAACGATCAAATACAAACGGTTTGTTATCCGGGTGCTAAGCTGGCGCATGCCTATCACTTGATCAAAAACAACACTGTTACCAATCCGGATACCCAATTAATCCTGATGAACTTTGGCCTCAACGATAGGGAACAGGGCAACCCTACAATACTGACCAAAACCATCGAGAGACTACAGGGGGCAATCAAAGCCACATTCCCGTCCGCTACGGTTCATTTCCAGTTGATCAATTATAGTAGGGGTTTACCTACTAGGGTTCAGGAAAGCATAAAGTTTCCTCGTAGCAGGAGCTCTGGAGCTTAGAATGGTCTCAACAACCTCGGTTGAGAGACCACTCTCTATGAGTTGGGCCCCCTCAGAGGCCAAACCCATAGTTTCCAAAGCTCTGGTCGGGGGTGAAATATTGTGCCCCCTGCCTGAGACAGAAGGTCTCTCCTGATCGGGATCTCCAAGGGAGGGCCGTTGAGAAGATGAATGAGGTCCGCAAACCAAATTCGTCTCGGCCAGCATGGTGCTACTAGCAGTAGGCTTATTCCATCCTGGCGGATTCTCTCTAGAACTCCTGGGAGCAGAGCAACAGGGGAATATGCATAGAGACGTAGCCTCGGCCACGTCTGCACCATAGCATCGAGCAACAGGGGAATATGCATAGAGACGTAGCCTCGGCCACGTCTGCACCATAGCATCAAGCCCCAAGGGGGTTGGATGCTTAAGTGAGGGAGAACCAGTGAGGGAGAACCCTTAAGTGAGGGAGAACCAGAGTGGACAGTGCGTCGTGTGCTGAGACGCAAACAGATCCACTTCTGCCTGGCCATAAAACTCCCATATTTGCTCCACCGCCTCGGGGTGGAGTCTCCAGTCCCCTGGCCTCAGCCCCTGCCTCGACAGGGTGTCTGCTCCTATATTCTGGTCCCCTGGAATATACACTGCCCTCAGAGAGAGTATTTTCCCCAGGGACCACAGGAGGATCTGGTGCGCCAGTTTGCAAAGCGGACGTGAACCCAGACCCCCCTGGTGGTTCAGATAAGAGACCACCCATGTGTTGTCTGTACGGACATGCACATGATAGCCCCTCAGGTCTGGGAGGAAATGTCTCAATGCATTGAAGACGGCCATCATCTCCAGGCAAATTTATGTGCCAGGAGAGATGATGACTCCTCCACAGACCCTGAGCCGAGCGGCCTTCCATTACCGCACCCCAGCCGGGGAGGGAAGCATCTGTCGAGATAGCAACTCGATGGCAAAGAGCTCCCAACACCGGACCCTGGGTTAAGAACCAGTGTTTCCTCCATATAACCAAGGCACGGAGACACCGCCGCCTTATCTTGATCATACGAAGTGGGTTTCCCCTCGGGGAGAACCCTCTGGTCCTGAGCCACCACTGCAAAGGTCTCATGTACAGCAGGCCAAAGGGTATCACATTGGACGCTGCTACCAAGAGGCCTAACAGTCTCTCGAACTGTTTTACAGTGCGTGACTGGCCTAGCTTTAGCTCTTTTGTGGCTGTAAGGATAGCAGCTACACGAGCGGACGAAAGAACGGCTCGCATTGTGACTGAATCCCATACCACACCAAGAAAAGTGAACCCTAACCCTAACCCTGTACTGGAGAAAGCACACTCTTTTTGGCATTGAGCCTCAACCCCAACATTTGCATATGAGCGAGAACGACACCTCAGTGCCGAACCGCTAACTGTTCTGATTCCGCTAGAATCAGCCAGTCATCTATGTAGTTCAGAATACATATGCCCTGCAGCCTGAGCGGGGCCAGAGCTGCATCTACGCATTTCGTGAACGTGCGGGGTGATAAAGCTAGACCGAAAGGAAGTACCCGATATTGGTATTCTTTGCCCCCGAAAGATAACCTCAGGAACCTCCTGCCCTGAGGGAGGATGGAGACATAGAAGTAAGCGTCTTTCAGATCTATCGTGACAAACCAGTCCCCGGATCTGATTTGGGTCACAATCTGTTTGAGTGTTAGCATCTTGAACTTGAGTTTCTGTACTGAACGATTCAACAGACGAAGATCTAAAATGGGACGCAACACTCCATCCTTTTTTGGATCAATGAAATAATGTCGAGTTGACATTGCGCCAGAAGCTCGCTGGAGACCGCTGCGCCCCGAAGCACCAAGAGTGGCTGGGTTGGCAGAACGGCCCCGTGAGGACACCGACATGGAACGGGCACCGTATTCTAAGGTGTGTACCGTCCCACCCCGGTTGGGGCTGCCTTCACAGGTCTGACGCCAGAGACGTCAGGAACTTTTCTTTTGGGCCGAAGCCTTCTTAGCCTGAAAAACGGTCCTCAGATCCGGCTTAGGCTTCGAAGACTTCGGCTGAGAACACTCTCTTTCTGTTGAGCATGATGTGAGGAGCTCGACGGCTGGGGCTGCTCACGGCCAGCAGCCCCAGAGGGTAAGATACGGCGAGGGAGAAACTTTTTGAATGCCTCTGATTGCTTTTTAGCCTCCTGAAATCTGTCAACTACGGCGCTAACTGCATCACCGAAGAGACCAGAAGGATCTACTGGAGCATCAAGGAGGAAGGTTTTATCCTTCTCAATCTCAGCGAGATTTAACCAAAGGTGTCTCTCAGTAGCTACAAGGGCTGCCATAGACAGCCCAATTGCTCTAGCGGTCTCCTTTGTAGCTCTGAGAGACAGATCTGTGGCCCGACGAAGTTCGCAAACCTCATCGGGCCCCACTCCCTCACTTCTGTCTAAATCCCCCAGCAGGTCAGCCTGGTATGCCTGAAGCACAGCCATAGTGTGAAGGCATGCTCCAGCCTGACCCGCTGCCGTATATGCTTTGCCCACTAAAGTTGATGTTGTCTTTAATGGCTTCGTGGGCAAAGCCGAGGCCTTCAGAGAAGATGCTGGACCGGGTGACAGATAGCTCGCGAGCGTCTGTTCAGCCCGAGGAATCAACTCATATCCATACTCATTCAATCCCCTTATACTAGGGGTGTGCACGAATATTCGATCTGTAATTATTATTCGAAAAATAAAATACTATTCGAATTTTACTAAATTGCTTTGCTGGCCGTAAATGCAGTGAATCCATGATAAATCCCAAGCACTAGCTCGCAGATATAGTTAATTGCACTGGGAGGTGCTGTGGAGTGTGTTAACAAGTTGTGTTTATTTAATCACATAATGTTGTCGTCTGCTTCGCGAAGTTTGGAATTACTTACTATCTTACTAAATGATCTTACAAAATGGAATTACTTTTGATCAAATTAATTAATTAATCTGAGTTATAATATCACCACAATGAGAAATCACATGCAATCCAAACAGTCGACTGAGGAAAGAGATGTCCATCACTGCATCACGACTGCAGCTAAGAGCAGCTGGACACCGCGTGATCCGAGATAACTTATCTAATAGCAAAATAATTTTGAGACATATACTCCCTTTAATTTCTTTGAGGGAGACCGGTTTAAGAACAGAAAATGCAAAGTGCTGTTAGAAACTTAGAACACCGATATCTTTGTGTCTCTGAAGCGTCTGTCAGCGCAGCGCCTTTTCTCACTCGAGCATAGATTGCTGGCACGCCCCAGCATGTGGATATGATTGTTTTTCTCAACATAAACGTCAAACAATATAAACACGATAATCATATGCTGACTCGAGTGTGTGCGTACGTTCTGTGCGATATCTGGCGCAATCTGCTTTATTAGGCTTTTTTCCGTTCGCGCTGCTTAAGCATGCTTTTATTAATGCTTTTGTTTTTTATATTTTTTGTTTACACATAGGCCTACTGTTTAATGTTTTCAACTAAAAGAAAACTTTAACATATATTGTAAGCTTGTTGTGTATATTGCCTAATCGTAAACTTGTTCAGAAATGGTGACAAAAACATTAAAAAAATTAAACTTAAAAAATAACGTCTTTTTCGTTAAACATCATTTAAATAAACGAATATTAGATTTTTATGAGCCCGAATATTCGAATGCAATATTTTTGAAAAATGCCCATCCCTACCTTATACCCGAATAAATATGCACTTGGGGACTGAACACTCGTGACGAGTATGGCTTATTCCAAGATCTGGACAGCTCACAGTGCAGATCAGGGAAAAAGGGAAGGCCTCGTGGTGGAAGTGAAATATTTGAAGGAAGCAAGCGCTCGTCTAGTTTGCTTTTAGGACGAGCGTCTCTTTTCTCGGCTGGCCAATCAATATTTAATTTATCTACAGCGCGAGTAATCACTTCCACCAGCTCCTCACATGCTGGGGAAATAGGTGGCGAATCTTTTTCCCCCATGTGCGTGCTTTAGGGCTGTCACTTTTTATTCGATATTCGAATATGCATTCAAACATGACGTGAAATATCCGTAATCGAACTATAAATAAACTAACCGGTTTTTAAAGTGCCATGTTTAGCGCATTTTTTACAGTCTATGATTAGACTGTTTGTTTTTCATTTTATTGTTTGCCATCTCATCCAGTAGCGGGCACTCTAAACGTATTGTAGCGTAAACTCATGACCAAATCAAGCGAATAATAGCCAATAGCCACCCTGTTTTGAAAATGGAAGATAACACACAGAACGGCCAGCCTGAGCGGACAATTTCTACCCCAACTCATCTAAAAAGTAGTGTCTGGAAATGGACAATCCGATTGATGAATCCGAACATGAACATGTTTACATGAACGATACATAAAGTAATGTGCGCGTTATATGTCACAAGATTCAAATCCGAATTGATTTTTTGACATGCGCACACTGCACGAATATGCCGCTGTTCGCGCATAACTATTCTCCTCTATTGGTTCTTTATTTGTTTTAAACAGCAGACTTGATATTTATCCGTCTCTGGTCATGATTTGGAGACGATGAGCATGATTTGCCGTGCTGCTTGCCTGCTTATATTAATCACGCAGTAAAACCCTGCGCCCAAAACCAGTCGTCCGTGGATGATAATCTGAAACAAGCGCTGGTGGGACGTTGTCCTGCTTCACTTCACAGACGCTGAGTGAAATAAGAATTTTTTAATAACGGAACACTCATTTATGACACTCTATTCAACAGGAAGAACAACTCGCTCCGTGCGTAATACGTCATTGCACATGCGCAGTCCTTTTAGTTTCGTAGATATTCGAATATATTCGAATACATTGCTTGATATTTGATATCCGTTCGAATTTGATTTTTCTCAAAAGTGACAGCCCTAGCGTGCTTATAATTTCGACGTCCAGCACATCAAACTCCTCAGAGCTAGAGCACTGAAGCATCGGGCTCTCTGCCCGGGCAGAAGGAACCGCAGCGCGGGCTTCCAACACCGGAGGGAGAGCACAGGATCCTCCAGATAAGGAAGGAGATAAGGTCCGGGGACCCGTCTCCAACCCCTCTGAAAGATCCTTTTGCGATCCCCAGGAATGCATTCTCCGTGCTGCCTCGGCAGCAGCGGGTCCTGCACCCTGAGGATCGCGAGCCTGGCCACTTTCCTCGGAAAGCGCCAGGCAAGAGCGGAGCATGCGGAGAGGAAGCATCTCGCAATGCTCTACTCCCAAACAAACTACACAAAGCACGTGTGTGTCCCCACCTGTTAAATAACGCGGGCAGGGAGAAGCACAGAGTTTGTAGAGTTATTTCGCCATACTTTCCAATATAAATACAGACAACAGTAAATAGAACAGACAGAGACACAGGACGCTTGCTGAGGCAACAGAAGCTAATGCCGGTTTGCACCGGATGCGCTTTTATCTCTTCCTGGTCATGACGACACCCGCCCGTGACGCTCATTCTTTCCATTGGACTAGTTGACATAGATGATTCAGACGCATTCACGCTGGGGGCGTTCCCGAAGCGTCGTTGACGCATTGCGAGTTCCCTCAAAAGGGAACTTCACAACGTCACATTTCCGTCCACTGCGGTCACACCATGATTAAGGGTGGGGAAATTATTTACATATTAATTTGTGAATCAATTAATCAAACAAACAAATCAATTCTTTGTTTACAATTAGAATCTTATACAGATTCTAATTGTTTCACAAATTTCAAAAACTGATTTCCAAAATAATAGGCAGAAGTTAAAGGTACACTTTGTAACTATGTAACTAATCTGTACACCACAGATCATTTTTTATAGCATGTTAAAATTGCCACTTTTTGGGGGTGAGCAAAAACGCACTGTTTTTGTGTATCTTTTATGCAAATGAGATGGTGCTCCCAGTGCCCTTTCCAGAAGAGGGCGGAGCTTCAAGAGCTCCTGCTCTGGCAACAACAAAACAGGACAATCTCACACACTATAAATGTCAGAATCTGTCAGTAGCGATTGTAACAACTGAGACACAAGTATTTGTTATATTTAACAAATAATCTTTAAAACTCACTCTGGGATCTATGGTCCCATAACCCCAACTAGGGCAAGAACCATGACTACCATCAGATAAGATGGTTTTATTCCTGTTAAAAATGTGGTCAGTTTATAGACCAACTGATCTATAAATGAACATGCATCCCAGGACACTGTGTGTGATAATATTACGTCTTGTATACTGTCTCTTGCATTTGTATTTATTTCATGCATGCTTTATGAGAGTACTAGTTAATGTAACCCCACTTATATCGTGTCTCTTATCTAATTAATCATTTAATGACTCACACTTTAGTGTACATCGCCTTCTCATAAAATGCAGTCCGGGTTTGTTATATCTATCCGAGTATAAATGGACAAATGGCAAGACCCATGTCTAACCACACTTGAGTCATAAATCCTTCCAACAGAGGAATTTCCCGCTTGGAAATTCCACCTTTCTTATTGGTCGAGCCAGCCCTGAGAGGTGGGACCTTTCTACACAAGCCCTTCCCTCTCTTGGCCTCTCCGGCCCAGGCCACAATCTGCACTCCAGCCATGTGAACAGAGTCAAACAAACCATGCAATTTCATCAATGGATCTTTTCCATAGTTCCATTTCCTGCTCCCCGTTTCATTCTGTCACTTGTTTTACCCATGTATGTGTGATTATATGTGTGTTTAGATTAGCTATGTTTGTGATTTAGTTAATAAAACTTGTGCACAATACATATTTGGTTCTGAATTTCTGCTTGCAACAAAGTTTATTTTATGATTTAGATTTTGACTACATGCACTTGTAAGTAAGGGATGTACAGTAAGAAAGACATTTCCCTTGCCCGGAAATTAACATTTCTTAGAATTAATAAACAATTATGGCAGTGTTCACAGGACAGACAGGTTGATTGATTGTAATATTAATTTTACTACATTAAATTAATTCTATTAACTATTTCAAATATTCATAATTAATTATTACAAGTTAATATTTATTTTGAGCTAATTTGCTACATATTTGGTGGAGATACGTGGGAATCATTTTAAACATTGTATGCAAGCAGACAGTAATTAATCAGGTGTTGTAATAAAACAGCT
The DNA here is from genome assembly GCA_030578255.1 of Tiaroga cobitis. Lineage (NCBI taxonomy): Eukaryota > Metazoa > Chordata > Actinopteri > Cypriniformes > Leuciscidae > Tiaroga > Tiaroga cobitis. Next base: position 89,357 of record CM060595.1, read on the forward strand.
ATGACGCGTAACGAAGCCCCGTTTATTGAAATCACGTGACTTTAGCAGTTTGATACAAGCTCCGAATCACTGATTTGAGACAAATGATTCACACGGGTTCCAAAGCTTCACAAAGCATTTTCATAGTTTGGCTGGTCCTGCGACTTGTAGTAAGGTGTGACTTATACAGTATATAAAAATTAATTCATACTGACTGACATGAACTAAGAGAAAACATTACAGTCTACAGCCGCGAGAGGGCGCTCAATGCTGCGGCCTACCCAAGAAAACATTTACTGAAAACTGAAAAACTATTAACTGAAACATTAACTTAAAGAAAACTGAGAAAGACTGAACACAAACAAAATGCCCCCAAAAATAAAATCCTATTCTGCAGAATACAAACTGCAGGTCGTAAAATATGCAGGCGAAAACGGTAATCGAGCAGCAGGAAGAAAGTTTGGAGTGAGTGAGAAACTTGTGAGGGACTGGCGAAAAGCAGAGGTTACTCTAAAGGCGGTCGCACACCGGACGAAAATCCGAACACATTCTTCTCTATGAGTGTACACACACACCGGCGGCCCCATCCGGCGTATATGTCCGCGGCGCCCAGCAACAGCTCAGGACCTTGTTCGAAATCCTGCCGCGCCACAGAGTGCCATTTACATAGTTTTAGATTAAATTTTCATTTATTTGTCTCAAATCAGCTGCTTGAATGAAAATTGCTGATGTTATCGGATTTTAAGGTGATATTCTAAATTCATTCAGTTAGCGGACGCTCTGAGGTAAAGTGTTCAGACTGCAGACTCAGCAACGATTGTATTTAATTGTACAGTACAATCATAACATAGTACAATTAATCTCTTTGAGCTAAAAATTGCTAATAGTATTTCAGGGAGAGACAGGATAAGCTACAGTATGTTAAAAAACTTACTGGACGTAGCCATTAAATTAATACTGGATGTATATCACCAGATATGGAATGAAGGCACCTTACCCATAGTGATACCAGTAGCAAAACCAGGTAAAGATGCAACAAAATCAAGTAGTTATAGGCCAATTGCTCTAACATATACATTATGTAAGGTGATGGAAAAAAATAATAGTAAGTAGATTACATTTTTGGAGAAAAATTTGATTTTATCATCAGCTCAAACTGGGATTAGGAGGAAAAGATCTACAATGGATGCTTTGCTATTATTTGAAAATGAGGTTAAAAAAGCTTCAACAATGAAAGAATTTCTTGTTGCTGTTTTCTTTGATATTGAAAAGGAATATGACACTTTATGGAGGGAGGGACTATTAATTAAGCTAGATAAAATCAGAGTAATGGGGAGAATGTACAACTGAATATTGGATTTCTTGTTTAAGCGTACATTTCATGTTAGAATAGGGGAAGAAATGTCAACAATGCATGATATTCAGAATGGGACTCCACAAGGAAGTGTAATCAGTCCAATTTTATTTAACAATGATTAATGATATTTTTGAGTTAAACCAAGTATGGGGAAGGCACTATATGCAGATGATGGTGCAGTGTGGAAAGGAGGTAGGAACTGTAGTGTTTTTATACGCCCGTATAAATATAACTAATTATTATTCATAACGGATTATGATCAATAATTAATAATTTAATTATTTTCAGAATTTACTGTAGCAGAATCAATAGTATGATCATTTTATCAGTTCATCCAATGAACGGAAAGCATAAACAATTATTAATTCTAGGAAATATAATATATTCCTGGCCAAGAAAGACTAATTCCCAGCTAACAACTAAATTAAGAAATAATTCAAGGGTAAAAGCATAGGTAGCTTAGATCGCATTTCAAGACAATAAATTCGTAAGCACATAACACAAGTAAACATTACTTTATTGATTATAAGCCTATGACTAACACATAAAACTAATATCTAACACAAACACACGCACACGCATTCATACAAGTTGCCGAAAGAAAGAAAGAGTTTGGAAAGAATGAGTTTAAGGAGTCAGATGGTGAGTTACCAAGTTTCTATATACGTACTTAAAAGACATGACCTGAACGAACCATCAATCATCGATTTAACCCTTCTATCGTTTCTTAGGCAGGTTATTCAATTTTATATTAATGCTCCAGTTCAGTTAAGAGTCTGAAGGCTACTTGCTTGTCTTCGGTTTGCTTTGGGGATTCCCTTTTGTCGATGTAAAGGGGTTCCCCGGGTCCATTGCTTGGCTGGCGGTCTCCACCTGCCTGCTAGATCTTGGGCAGCCAATCACGTGGTGTGTTGGCGGATGGATGAAAGTCTTTGAAGTTGGAAGCGCGTTGCAGTTGAAACGTTTAAACGAAACTTTGCAGCAAAACTTAACTTAAAACCGAGACTTTTAACGGAAAAGAAAACAAAGGAAAAGAAAGCAAAGTGGCTTGAATGAAGCTGTTTTAAACCCTGATCTTGATTTGGGTCATTTGTCTCTATGTGTCTACATGGCTGTAACCATCGTCTGCTCCACCCGACTAGTTCTGCCAAGACTTTTTCGCGAGAGAGACAGAGAGAGAGAGCGCAAACTGTGTTCGGGTCTAAGATTTTAAACTCAAAGTTTGTCCAACCTCCAGGATGAGTTCTGGACAATTAGACACTGGCTTAATTTAGGAGGTGGCTCTATTTTCTTCTTATCGTAAATCATGCGTTATCTGTGATCTCCTTGCTCTCCAGCACTAGCAGAAAGAACAAGAGGCCACAGTTTAGACAGTATTACTATTATAAGAATACAAAACATTTTACAAATTTTTCAATCAAACCATCTTTTTAAATTAAAAACATACGATCCTGCTGACAGGAAGCTCGACACACTTTCATTCACAACCTAATATTTATAACAATTATGAGTTGTATGGCTTTTAAGCATATTAGACACACACATATTATTGTAGAAACAACATAGAATTATGTAGTTGCATGATGTTTGATTATAAGTCCATCGCGAATTGTTCTGGGATGAGTTTTATAGATTTTGATATGTAAAGTGTGTTAGTGTGTAAAGTTTATGGGGTTTAAACCATTCCAGATAAATGATTCACACGGGTTCCAAAGCTTCACAAAGCATTTTCATAGTTTGGCTGGTCCTGCGACTTGTAGTAAGGTGTGACTTATACAGTATATAAAAATTAATTCATACTGACTGACATGAACTAAGAGAAAACATTACAGTCTACAGCCGCGAGAGGGCGCTCAATGCTGCGGCCTACCCAAGAAAACATTTACTGAAAACTGAAAAACTATTAACTGAAACATTAACTTAAAGAAAACTGAGAAAGACTGAACACAAACAAAATGCCCCCAAAAATAAAATCCTATTCTCGACACAGTCTGAGGTCATGGATAGTTCCTGGTGAAGTCTGTTTTGTTCATCTCTCATGGGACATTGGTCCTTAGGAAAGACGTAGTCTGTTAGCCGCAGGGGTTAGGTGACCTCTTGTTAGCAGGGCTCTACAGTGCGACCATTTTGCTCGCTTATGCCCCTAAAAATCGATACGAGCGAACGTGAAAAATAATTTACGAGCACAATGTGTGAGTAACTACAACCTACCATCAGGGGGGGGGGGGGGGGGGGGGGGGGGGGGGGGGGGGGGGGTCGGGGGGGGGGGGATGGCTAATTGGGCTTCAGCCCCGAATGTTTTGTCAAAAGCCCCGAATCTTTTAGGTTTTTTAAAATAACTTCAACTTTGTTTCATTTCCTCTCAGTCTTTTTGACTGGAGCGGCAAAAAAAACCAAAAGCTCTATTACCGTGCATGTGTGTGTGGGGGGGGGGGGGGGGGGCGGTAATGCATTGCTTCGCGCATCACTCAGCTTGTTTGCCAACTGCCAATAAAAACGAACGAAGAAGAATATAAATCTTCTTCTTCGTCGTCGTTGTCATCAGGGGCTTGCTGCTGGCGGGCTGTTGTAATTTTCACCGGCGTCGTAGCGAGCTTACTGGCTCAGCCACGGCACATGTTTGCAGTCAGTTGCCTACTGGAAATTATGTTACATAAAATTTGATGAAAGTGATGCTTTTGATAACATATTTCTGACAATAAATGAAAGATTTTTAAAATGGCATGTCTATTTTGTCTCGGCGGAGCTGAGATGAGAACAATCGGAACACGGCCGCATTCTTGTGCATGCGCATCTAGGTGACGCGGATAAATGTACGCAGCAATAATGAATCTTCCTGGGAGATGCGTAACGTTAGTTGTGCGGGATGTGGAAGCGCGCAAAAGTTCCAGAAATGTACAAAAAATGCCCTGGTCTTGAATGACAAGGTAAGAAAAATAAGACTAAATCAAAATTAAATAACCAGGAGATGTTTTTAGCATTTTACTTCAGACACCGGATTATCTGCCAAAAGAACTGCTAGCTGGCTACTCTAAATAAACTAGCAATCTATTCAGTCAGCATATTGTGTTTGATCTGTGTGAATTACAGAAATATAAGACTTGCTAGACCAAGACTCGCAGATTAGTGTGTGTGTGTGTCTCTTCATGTGGCACATTATGTTTGGCACATTGTATGGGTCACTATATCATAACAAGGTAATACAATGTGTAATCAAGTGATGACTGATTAACAGTAATGTAAATGCTAAATGTCCTAATACCTGTTGATACTACAACAAGCAAAGCATATGCTCTTAGCCTTACAGTTTTCCACATACTCAATGAATCCATTTCTTTGCACAAAACTCTCCAGGGGGGCATACCCCCCTAACCCCCTAAGGACAGCACCCCCAACTAATAATAAATCCCAATTTAACCCCTGGATATATGTCTCTGGACCCCCCTAGGTTTGGGCTAAGCCCCGAATGTTTACATAGTCTGGCTCCGCCCCTGCCTACCATAATCGAAAACGAGACGATAACTAAATAAAAACTAATTTTGAATGACAAAAACTATGACGAAAATCTAATTGACATTTTCGTCAACGAATAAAAACTAGACAAAAATGTTATATTTATGTTAATGTTAGATTTATTTATGTTTATGTTAGATTTGGGACGCGATCCAGTCAGAACTTGTGTCCTGCGTTTGAGGTAGATGCGCAAATTTGTACTGTAACGCGCTGATCTACTTAGCTGCACACGGGTTGGCATGCGTAAAACGTTAAAAAATGTAAACTCTGGGAGAATTAGTAGAGCAGATATAGATCTGAATAAGAGTGACGACGCAAAAAAAAGAGCTGTATTCGGTTTTCTGTGCGCACACACCCGACCCGAAGCGTCCAGCCATGCACATAGACACAGCGCGCGAGGACTGAACTGAGCTCTCTTTCGTGTCTGAATGGACAGATACACAACATTATGTCGAAATGTCTGTTTTGGAGAGTATTCAGGTAAACTATGTTGGTTATGTCTTAAACAGTTTTGAGTGTATTGGATGTGTGCATCAGTGCAATTGGATCCGATGTCTTAAAGTGACAGTGGGTAATAGACCTAATGCGGTCTGTGTCATCAAGCAACAAAAGAAAAAGAGAATAACATTCACTGCTCGTTAATAGCTTTAATAAGGATTCATTATATTTAATTCATACAAATAAATATGTCTGCTGCTTGAAACAAAGCATGATGTATGCAAGTAGTTAAAGAATGCATGTATCATTCATTGAAAAGAAGACTACTTTAGGAAAAGTGGTTTTATTTAATTTTAAGATATTTTTTAAGTCACAGTAGTTAAATCTGTATCTATATTGCATGCTCAAACTTTAAAATCATTCATATTAACTGGTTAATAGATGTTTTCTCCAGTAATTATGGGATTGGAAATTTTAGAGAAATTCTAAATGAATGCATTACAATTGAACCCATTATATTTTAGTCATCTGAATTTGTTTTAGTTTTAGTCTAGTTTTAGTCGACGAAATACAATAAGAGTTTAGTCGACTAAATCTACAGTAGATACTAATACTAGTAAATACTAATACAGTAATTTAGACTAGTTTGTCCTCCATGTTGTGGAAAGAGCCTCTGTAGTGGAAAGATGCAGATGTCACAGGTGTGCCGATGTGCTCCTCCTCCTGAGAGCAACACGCTCCCCTTGTTCTATTTTATAAAGTGATTGTAAAGTGTGATTTATACTTCTGCATCAAATCGACGGTTTCACACCATAGTTGAACACAAAGAGAAGGAGCACACACGGTGTGTATATATATATATATAATAAATAGTTTGTTAAACTCTGTTACTTGAAAAATTTTCACTGCGTTCCAAAATTTCTTTGTGTGCTCCAACATTTTCTCATTTAGGAGCACATGTGCTCCTTGGGAAAAACCTTAGCATAGAACCCTGGTAAGGGCCTCTTGTTTCACCATTTATGAACAGATCTGTCTTGCCAAATTATAGAAACGTTGACAACGTTTTTCCTTTAGTTAAACAAAAACAAGTCTTTTTGCTTGCCGACTCTCTGGGTTTGGTGATTTGAATCTGGAATGTGAAGCCTCTTTGGTATGGTTATGTATGAACAATCACCTAAAAGCTTCAATTGTGTTTGGTTCATTCTCGTAGTCGTTCCAGAACTTAGGGAATGTTATCAAAGGAATACAAGAATCAATAGACGAAGTTGAAAGGTGGTCAGTGACATGGGGACTGAAGTTCAGTATTAAAGAACCAATATATGTTTTTTACAAAGAACAGGAAAATGGAACAATTGACTGAAATTATATGGTCAATTATTAGAACAATTATTAGTGACAGAATTTAAATACCTTTGGTTAATATTTGATGGAAAATTAACATGGAATAGACATTAAGAAAATTGAGAACAAGTGCAAAAGAGTAATTGCATGACTTTAACAGCCAAATATGAGTAGGGAGCAAGGAAAAGTTCACTACGACATGTATATCAAGCCTTAAAGGGTTAGTTCACCCCAAAATGAAAACTCTGTCAGAAATTACTCTCCCTCATGTTGTTCAACCCCGTAAGACTTTCGTTCATCGACTTCAGGACACAAATTAGATATTTTTGATTAAATCTGAGAGCTGGATCACTCCTCCATAGGCTTCTTAAGGGATCGAAACTGGCCGGCACAGAAAAGTTATGAAAGACATCGTTAAAATAGTCCGAGTGACTACAGCGGCTCAACCTTAAGTTTATCAAGCGACGAGAATACTTTTTGTGCGCAAAACACAAACAAAAATAACGACTTTATTCAACTATTCATTTCCTTCTCTGTGGGCCTCGAGATAGTTCCCGTATTGTAACAGCGCAGCGCTTCTGTGTTGCACGTCACACGCAGACTCACTATTGGCTGACGCTGGTCATGTGTGTGATGCGTGTGACGTACAACACAGAAGCGCTGCGCTGTTATACTATCTCGAGGCCCACAGAGAAGGAAATGAATAGTTGAAAAAAGTAATTATAAAAAGTACTGAATATTAGGGTTGAGCAATTTTATCGATTCTGCGAAATAAATCGATATTTTTTTCCCCAAGAAAGTATTGATTTTTAAGCCGCGAGTATCGATACACAAGTCCCATTCAAATCCCCCGTGTTTAACTTAGCTCGTCAAGAGGCCGTTCACATATCGTGTCTTTTGCGCGCTCAAGTTCGTTATTTCAAATGTAGGCACGCGGCAAGCGCGTTCATAATTGAAGCGACGCGCTCATTTTTCCCAGGCGCAGCGAGATGAAACACCTCAACTTTTCAGAATGCCGCAAGCGCACCGCAGTTCATCATGTGACAAGAACCAACCATCAGCTTCACCCTTTCCGTAACAACATTGAAAGCTCGGTCAACATGAAGGATGGGGGTGCACCCAAACACTACGGGTGTTTTTCTCTTCTCCGTAGATAAATCTTGTAGCAGAGCTACAGCAAGCGTTTTTCAGTGGTGGAAATCTATTAGCTACTAAAACTTTGTCGTTGTGCAGCGCGCAGTTCACGGTTGCTTAGCAACGACAGACGCCACGGAAAAATCGGACCTAATTATTCTATTAATAATAAAAGATAAGCTAATGTGCATAATGTAAATGTCAGTAATTTATCTTTTTTGACTCATTCTTTTTATAAAAATGATTTAAAGTCTGAAATCTGTCTGAAGGTTTATCTTTTTATAAAACCTTTTTTCTCAAAACTTTATTTACACTTTTTAACTCTCCATTGTTAATTTCAATACTGCACTTTATTTACTTTTCAAAGGCTTGTAAGCTACAGTTTGCACTGTTTCAATGAATTGAACTAATTTTCTCAACACATCTTTGATTAATTTTGTCCAGCATTTGCAAGCTGTAGCTCTGTCCAGTCAGAGACATATATTGTGTAATTGATGTTTTTAGTTTTCAGTTCAATTAATTCAATCCAAGTAAATGGAACACTCACAAGATGTCACCAAAATCACTCTGTCCCCTTTAAATCTTTCAGAAAATGTATATATCACGATATATCGTATCGTGAGCTGAATATCGTGTATCGTATCGTATCGTGAGATTAGTGTATCGCTACAGCCCTACTGAATATTATGAGATGTTTAACAGGCAGTGTTTGGGGAGCTGATCGAGTGGCGTTAAGAAATATTTATATTGCATTAGTTAGATCGGTTCTAGAATATGGATTGTGAAGAGACGACTCAACGCCGGCGATATGTTATGCCCTAAATTAATACATGATTAACTAACTGTATTTTTTCTATGTATATTTCTGAAATGCACTTTCTGTAAAGCTGCTTTGAAACAATATGTATTGTGAAAAGCGCTTTACAAATTCATTCAAATTGAAATGAATTTTTGGATCAGCTGCTAGTACATCTTTAAAAGGGTCGGATAGAATTCAGGCCCAGGCATTGAGATTATGCTGTGCAGGAAAGTTGATCTTTCTCTACTGAAACAGGTTAGTTTAAGTAAAAACATTTTTGATAAGCAAGCTTATGTGAACACTATGCTGCATGAGAGATATGGGTATTACGTACATTTATTCACGGATGGGTCAAAAAGTCCAGAGAACGGAAAATCAAGCTGTGCTTTTTACATTCCAGAATTAAAGATTAAGGTGTTTAAAAGATTAACCGATCATGTATCGGTGTATGCAGCAGAAATGATGGCAATCATGTTTGCATTACAGTGGATAGAGGAAGTCAAACCCATGACAATGCTAATTTGTTCAGATTCAATTTTGAAGAGCAGGAGAGAAGTGTCAATTTAGCAGAATTAGACTGGGTCACAAAGTTAAATGCATCTCTGCACCTTATTGGAAAACATTTATCTGGAGATTGTGAGACATGCAGTCAAACTGGAAACTGTGGACCATGTGCTGTTTGTGTGCACTAAACACTCAGCTCAAAGACTGGCTTGAAGGAATGGACTGGAATGAAGGAATAAAACAAATAGACATTACAACTATTTTCTCAAATAACTCCGGAAAGATGGTGCTTAAACTCATCTCAGCTTTTTTACAACAAACTGGACTGAACACAACACAAGGATTTAAGTAAATGTAATTAAGATACAGTAGGTGGCGATAATGCTCCATATGGTTGCAAGTCGCCAATAAGAAGAAGAAGAAGAAGAAGAAGAAGAAGTAGTAGTAGTGTGCTGGTTCATTGTCATTTGTACATGGTATGTTATCCTTGTGTGTTCTTCCTGTGACCTAGTCAAGTCATGTTTTCCCCCTTGGGGTAGTTTTTGTTTGTTTTTATTTAATTTTTTGATGAATAAAAGCCTTAGGGGGCTTTTACACTGGGCTCGTTTGCTGCGGTCCGAGCGCGTTTGTTCCCGGCGCCCCCCGCAACGTTGGTCTGGTTTCACACACAACTTGATTCTATTGAACCTTGGTGCGTTTGCGTGCATATTACGTCATCGCAAACGTGCACGGCGCATGATAGAAAACAGAATGCGGGTCAATATTGTGTTTTTTTATTAATTCGCTGCTATTATGCGCAGTTGAGTGAACAATACAGGTTTACTGTGCGTGTGTCACATAAGGTGGCCTTCTGCTGCTTGCAAACGGACTCTTTTGAAGAGACAGTGGATTTCCAAATTTGGTGCCCTGTTTTCTCACGCGCAATGCACGAATACACTATCATCCCTTACAAGTGTTTTATTTAACTGAATACATCACAATAAGCTAAAACGCATGAGCAGATCACTTTACTTCCTGAACAAGTGCGCACCCGAGTCCGTGCTGCTTTCACATTCACGCGAACCGCGGCACGGTTCGGCAGCAACCGAAGTTAGACCACCTCCTCCAGGTAGTCTCGGGTTCAGTACCCCAGTGCGCACCCGGGTCCCATGACAGCGTTCACATTAGCGATTTTTCATGCGAACCGTGCCCCGTTACGAACTAAACTGCCAGTGTGAAAGCCCCCTTATTCTTCTGCGTTGGAGTCCACGCCTCGTCTCCTCAACCCCTAACCGTGATAGACACCGCATATTTGAAAATGAAGTGTTTCGATGGCGTCTCGTGTGAAGCTGATCTTCTGTTTGATTCACTCGCTCCGCACAGGCCGACCGTCACTCGCAGGAACACGTTTGCAGAATACACGTGCACACTTCACAAGATATCACAGCTGGGTTCGTTAAATCTGCAAGCTTGGTGGAATTAAATGTTTATTAGATATTATATATTAGACACATTTGTTTAAATGGTGTAGATGTGCATTTGCTGAATGTTTACGGTAAATGAGAAAGTATTTTAGCCTGATTGTTTGGCTTTTCTGTTACAAATGATATAAAAGCGAACGGCTTTACTTTTTCGCACACCATTTACTTTCTTTGTTTACCAGTTCTGTCTAACACAGTGTTAGATCTGACTGGCAGAGATGGTGAAGTACTGAAGACGGAGAGTGTGAGTGAGCACTGGGATCCGGCTTCCAACACATCGGCCGATCAGAAAAACTAATATATCGGTCGACCACTATATGACTTTCCTTTCCGCATTTCATTATTGCATCAGTTCTTACGAATGACCTTCCCTTGACCCCTGACCCCAGCCCTAACCCTAGCCATGATACCTGTGGTAAATAAAGCGAAATGTTCACAAACATTATAAAGAGATGATCTTTACCATCCCGTAATCCACTCCGCTCGTGATGGTGTGCCGGCGCCGCTGATCTCCCGTGTGCCGCCGCGAGCTCGCGAAGCCCGTCATCGACTCACTGTGTGAGCGCAGCAGAACCAGGCTCTCGACTGACCCAGAACACACAAACACACACACGTCAGGACAATTCAGGCTCAATATGACATGTTTCATTAACCATAGAATTAAAACATTAGAATAAAAGCAGCTCAGTTCAGCTAAGCTTGTTAACCTCGCCGTGATGGAGCGACGTGTTACTATATAGACTCAGACTGATGATTAAAATTGTGTTTTAATTCTTGTTCCAATATGAATATGATGATGTGACTAGTGATTCAGCTTTCTGTATTTGTGCCATATCAATATGTCACACTGTTTGGAAAGAATATTTTGCCAGTTTAAGATTTTGGTTCAACATGTCACTCACACCAAAAGAAGTTTCCCTTACAGTTGACTTGATTCTACCTTACGGTTAGTCTGGTTAGCATGGCACTGTTAGCCTCAAGCACACAGTATACAGCTAACAGTATATTACAGTACAGTACAGCTAACAGTATATTACAGTACAGCTAACAGTATATTACAGTACAGTACAGCTAACAGTATATTACAGTACAGCTAACAGTATATTACAGTACAGCTAACAGTATATTACAGTACAGCTAACAGTATATTACAGTACAGCTAACAGTATATTACAGTACAGTACAACTAACAGTATATTACAGTACAGCTAACAGTACATTACAGTACAGCTAACAGTATATTACAGTACAGTACAGCTAACAGTATATTACAGTACAGCTAACAGTATATTACAGTACAGCTAACAGTATATTACAGTACAGTACAGCTAACAGTATATTACAGTACAGCTAACAGTATATTACAGTACAGCTAACAGTATATTACAGTACAGTACAGCTAACAGTATATTACAGTACAGCTAACAGTATATTACAGTACAGCTAACAGTATATTACAGTACAGTACAACTAACAGTATATTACAGTACAGCTAACAGTACATTACAGTACAGCTAACAGTATATTACAGTACAGTACAGCTAACAGTATATTACAGTACAGCTAACAGTATATTACAGTACAGCTAACAGTATATTACAGTACAGTACAACTAACAGTATATTACAGTACAGCTAACAGTACATTACAGTACAACTAACAGTATATTACAGTACAGCTAACAGTACATTACAGTACAGCTAACAGTATATTACAGTACAGTACAGCTAACAGTATATTACAGTACAGTACAGCTAACAGTATATTACAGTACAGCTAACAGTATATTACAGTACAGTACAGCTAACAGTATATTACAGTACAGTACAGCTAACAGTATATTACAGTACAGCTAACAGTATATTACAGTACAGCTAACAGTATATTACAGTACAGTACAGCTAACAGTATATTACAGTACAGCTAACAGTATATTACAGTACAGTACAACTAACAGTATATTACAGTACAGCTAACAGTATATTACAGTACAGCTAACAGTATATTACAGTACAACTAACAGTATATTACAGTACAGTACAGCTAACAGTATATTACAGTACAGTACAGCTAACAGTATATTACAGTACAGTACAGCTAACAGTATATTACAGTACAGCTAACAGTATATTACAGTACAGCTAACAGTATATTACAGTTAAGTACAGCTAACAGTATATTACAGTACAGCTAACAGTATATTACAGTACAGCTAACAGTATATTACAGTACAGTACAGCTAACAGTATATTACAGTACAGCTAACAGTATATTACAGTACAGTACAGCTAACAGTATATTACAGTACAGCTAACAGTATATTACAGTACAGCTAACAGTATATTACAGTACAGCTAACAGTATATTACAGTACAGTACAGCTAACAGTATATTACAGTACAGCTAACAGTACAGTACAGTATATTACAGTACAGCTAACAGTATATTACAGTACAGTACAGTATATTACAGTACAGTACAGTATATTACAGTACAGTACAGTATATTACAGTACAGTATATTACAGTACAGTACAGTATATTACAGTACAGTATATTACAGTACAGTACAGTATATTACAGTACAGTATATTACAGTACAGTATATTACAGTACAGTACAGTATATTACAGTACAGTACAGGGTGTCGTGTCTGGATCTTTCCTGGAGATTCTGAGGAGTGTAAAATAGACTTAATCTTTTTCTTCAGTCTGCTGTTTTTGAATGGGAATGTAAACAGAAATAAGCAGGTGTTACAGCTGTTCTTTAGCTTTACTCAAACTACACCGGCTCACACTGTTCCCGGATCCTGTGCGCTGCAGATCTTCCTCACAGAGGGAAAGGTGGTTCCATCGGAACGAGGCTCAGATTCTAAGAGGATTGAAATGCTTTAAAGGCTCGACATGACAAACGTTCACTGGTACATTTAGACTATTATATTTCTAAAACTCTATTCAGGATTAGCTTTATATGGACCTTACATGGAATTTGATGTGAAAATTACAATGTAGTGAAATGTAGTCTTTTATATTTATATATATTAAAATAAATTATTTATCGTCACCAGTACTTATTGAAAGTGAACCCGGGTATTAAGACTTGAATGGCTTAATATAACATAAATTATGTTTCTAACTGAAGTAGAAAACCCATGAAAGATTGACTTTATTAGAGAAAGCTCAAGTTTCCGGTTTAGATGCTCAAGCTCTCAAAGCGGATCCTGATCCAGGAAAGATCAGCGTGTGTTTCCCAGGAGCAGAGGCAGCTTCCCTGCCCTTCATATCTGTGAACCACATTCAGTCTTGAGCCCATCTTCTTCATCATCATCATCATTCATCTTTACCATCACCATCTTCATCAACTAGGGATGCAAATTATCGATTAATTCATTATTCATTAGTTGATCAACCTTATCGATCGATTAACGATTAACTGATAAGCGGCTATTTTCCTGAGAATGTAAATTTCTCACGGTATCAATTTAACATAAAAAGCTAAATATTGCTTATATAGTCAATAAAAATGCATGTTATATTGCTCAATTGATGTTTTATTGTAACAGTTGGGATACATTACAGATAGGGGTGTAACGATTCGTTTTAACAACGATTCGATTCGTATCACGATTCGTGGTTGTCGATACGATTCAAGGACGATATTGGTTCATTTTGAACGATACGATCCGAAACGATTCAGTGACTTGAAATCGATTCAGTAACTTTTTAGCCAAAAATTCAACCAGTGTGACTGAAATAAATACCTGGATACTGGACAGTGCGGGTAAATTTTCCTAGATTCATGTTGTTTCTTGTAAGGGAATCAATCAGGTATCAATTAATTATAGATATAAACTAGGGCTGCACGATTTGGGGACAATGTCATATTGCGATTGCGATATGCAATTGCGATATAATAAACAAATGATTTCATGAGTGAACTTGCTTGGTTCTCAAGGAAAATGCACAAAATTAGTGATAATGCTGAAATGTGTAGGCTATTTCTCAACTCAAACTTGCAACAACAACTAAATGATTAATAACACCTATAATGATCAATAAGCCATTGATGTCTGGATAAAAATGTCTGGACATTCCTGTCTAACAGGTAGGACATACAGACATTGAATTAAGTTCAACAGTCTGCACTGCAAACATTATAAATTATAGAATAATCCTTATTAAAGTTACAAAAGTTATTTAGTCAAGAGCATTGAGTGTTTTTCTCCATTCCTTTTGTTCTTTGATTAACTTTAACGACAGAGATAATTAGTGGCTACTAGGGTTGGGCGGTATTACGGTAATATCGTATACCGCGGGGTCTTAAAATAGCAACGGTATCAGTTTCAATACCATCATTACCAGCACTTATATATAATATATAAATATAATTTATTCAATGCCTAAAAATGCTTATGTAGTTGTCATCAAGTGACAGTCTGGAGGAGAAAGGGGGAGAGGCGGTAAACACTGATGAGGCAATTTGTAAATGTTGCAATAAAAAAGGTGACGCCAGAGATGGAAACACCTCTAACCTAATGTCGCATCTCCGAAACAACCACCCACTCACTGCTGCGAGGATGCATTTTGCCCCGAGTTCATTAAATAAGTGCATTAGTTTATATTTGTTAAAATATTAATGTTTTTTTTTTTTTACGTTGATAATGAAAAGTGAACAGCACGAGTAAAATAGGATCCATCGGGAGTCAGACATTGACCACTTAATTAAGTTTCCTTTTGTAAAAGGCCTTTCTTTAAAGTGAATTTCGTGGTAACACTTTAGAATACTGGATCTTACTTACTGCATAACTAATAAGGAATTATTGAAGAACTAGTAGGCAATTCTTCATTAACTACTTCTTCACTGCTGTTAACTACTAAGGAAGATGTGTTAACTAATCAGTATGTAATAGAATTTTATGATTGTGTTAAGTTACAGTTAGTTAATAAATAACTAATGAATTCTGTCATACCTCTTGAAGAACTACAATTAATTATCTATTAATTAAGGTTCAAGAAAAATAACTATGAAGTAACTACTAATGAACAGTCATACACAGTAGTCACTACAATAATCCAGTTTTTTTTAGCATTGTAGTGGTGGAAGAAGTACACAAATCAAGTGCTTGAGTAAAAGTACAGATACCCCAATAAAATATTACTCCAGTAAAATTATAATTAGGCCATTTTCAAAATTATCTTAGTAAAAATACAAAGGTAATTAATTTTTAAAGTACTTAAAAAGTAAAAAGCATATTATTATACTTAGTTCTTATACATTTTAAACGTATTTGGCACCATTCAAGTTCCGGCAATATCGCGGTGGTCTACATTTTACAGTGATCTGGTGATGCAAGAGCACGGGCAGTTGCATCCTCTTCTGGAGAGTTCTCAGCGCCGCCGATTTGGTGCATTTCTTTTGCGAAATACAGGTTTGTGTACGTTTTATTTAATTTATAAAATCATTACTGTGCTGTAAATCATTTTATTTTATGCAAGGCAACATACAAGGACGGGATGTCAGTAAGCCTATAGCTGAGTGATGGAAACGCCTGATCCCTTGCATAAAACAAACTATTTTATTCATAAAGATAGTAAATCTATTTACATCAGATGTTAAAATGTGTTCTTAGAGCTGTGCACTGTTTGTTTATGGGCAGGTTATGGAGTCAGTCACAGCATATTTCGGCTATGAGTGAAACGCAGGGCGGCGGTCTGAAGTTAAGCAGTTTCCCCGCTGAACACGAGCCCAGCTCCCGCAAGAGATCCAGCAATCACTACCGTGGAAACTAGACCAGTTGATTACTTGAATTAATTTTAAAGGTTTAACTTTTGATTTTAAAATGTTTGTTAAACGAGTTTAAATGTAGGCAGTATAGATGTTAAAACAAAATATCATGTGAAATAAAGGAAGATATCATGTAGCTTAAACGAGTCATTGTGGTGTATTTTACAAAGGTTATAGATGATTATACGTTAATAGTGTTTTTTTTACAGTAAGTTTTATTTGAGTCAGAAGTATGTGGTAATTCTTTATTAATTACTAATGGGTACCCTATATTTTCACTTTAGAATAGGCTACTGTTTCAGGTTATAAGTAATTCCTGAAGAATTATCTAATAATTCTTTATTAATTACTAATAAGTTCCCTATATTTTCACTTTAGAATACCGTTTCAGGTTATAAGTAGCCTAATTCCTGGATAGTTATTTGATAATTATGTATTAATTACTAATGGGTTCCCTATTTTTTCACTTTAGAATACTGTTCCAGGCTCTAAGTAATTCCTGAAGAATTATCTAGTAATTCTTTATTTATTACTAATAAGTTCCCTATATTTTCACTTAAGAATATGGTTTCAGGTTATAAGTAGCCTAAGTACCCCGTCTGATCGGTCGTGGCGGCGGTGTTGCAACAATCTATAGAGATATCCTTAATGTTACTCAGGAAACTCGTCATAGGTTTAATTCGTTTGAAGTACTTGTGCTAAATGTTACGCTCTTAGATGTAAGAAAAAAATCCCTATTATCTCTAGCATTGGCTACCGTATATAGACCTCCAGGGCCTTACGCCGATTTCCTAAAAGAGTTTGCTGACTTTCGATCAGATCTTTTGGTCAACGTCGATAAAGCATTAATTGTTGGAGATTTTAACATACACGTAGATAATTTAAATGATGCGTTAGGGGCTGCGTTTACAGATTTATTAAACTCCTTCGGGGTCAAGCAAAACGTCACCGGACCAACTCATCGTCTTAATCATACACTCGATTTAATTATATCATATGGAACCGATCCAACCGATATAGATATCATTCCACAAAGTGATGATGTCACTGACCATTACATGGTAACTTGCATATTAAGTACTGCTGTAATATGTCATGCTGCGCCACGTTATCGACCAGGTAGAACAATTCTTCCATCCACCATAGATCATTTCTCAAATAGCTTACCTGATCTGTCTCAGCTGCTGCCTGAACCCAAACAAACAGATGAACTAGATGAACTAACTAGCACCATGAGCTCCATTCTCTCTAGAACATTGGATATTGTTGCACCCATTAAATTAAAAAAGGTCAGAGAAAAAAGTATAGCACCATGGTACAATAATACTACGTATGTTTTAAAGAGAAACCCGTAATTTAGAGCGTAAATGGAAAAAAACTCATTTAGAGGTCTTTAGAATCGCGTGGAAAGACAGTATGTCACGTTATAAAAAGGCCCTTAAAACGGCCAGGGCTGAGCACCTCAGCAAATTAATAGAAAACAACCGAAATAATACAAGGTTTTTATTTAATACCGTGGCTAGACTAACAAATAAACAGACGTCGTCTGAACAAAATACCTCGTTACAGTTTAGTAGTAATGATTTCATGAACTTCTTCACCGAGAAAATTGAAAGCATCAGAATCAAAATCGTAAACGTTCAATCTTTACTCGCGCCTTATAATTCAGCCACAATTATCACCCCGCGAGAACAATTACAATGCTTTACAACCATAGAACAAAAAGAGTTAAATAAACTTATCACTTTATCTAAAACAATAACGTGTTTATTAGATCCTATACCAACTGAACTACTGAAAGAAGTGTTACCTATAGTGGAAGAGCCTCTTCTCAATATTATTAACTCATCTTTATCTTTAGGTCATGTTCCAAGAACGTTCAAGCTGGCTGTTATAAAACCTCTTATTAAGAAACCACATTTAGATCCAAATAACCTAGGAAATTACAGACCCATTTCAAATCTTCCATTTATGTCAAAAATATTAGAAAAAGTTGTGTCCAGTCAACTCGGCTCTTTCTTGCAAGAAAACGACATCTATGAAAAGTTTCAGTCTGGATTCAGGCCACATCATAGCACTGAAACTGCGCTTGTTAGAATCACAAATGATTTACTTTTAGCTTCGGACCAAGGCTGTATCTCAGTACTAGTTTTACTTGATCTTAGTGCTGCGTTCGACACTATAGATCACACAATACTCTTAGATCGACTACAAAATTACACTGGTGTTCAAGGACAAGCATTAAGCTGGTTCAGGTCATACTTATCTGACCGCTACCATTTCGTCTACTTAAATGGAGAAAAATCGATCATAACTTCGGCAAACTATGGAGTGCCGCAGGGATCTGTGTTAGGCCCTTTATTATTCTCAATATATATGCTGCCACTTGGTAATATTCTAAGGAAACATGGAATTAGTTTCCATTGTTATGCTGATGACACTCAAATATATATTTCATCACGGCCAGATGAATACGCTAAATTATCCAAATTGACAGATTGTGTTAAAGATATAAAAGATTGGATGACGCGTAATTTTCTTTTATTAAATCCAGACAAGACAGAGGTAACACTTAAAAACCGTCCACAAAACCTTTCACAGCACGACTTTAACATAGTAGGATGCCCTGTTACTTTATCCGCTACAGTAAAAGACCTGGGTGTTACATTAGACTGCAACCTGTCTTTTGAAAAGCATATTTCATATGTTACAAAAACAGCCTTTTTCCACCTTAGAAACATTGCTAAGCTACGTAACATGCTATCAGTCTCTGATGCAGAAAAGTTAGTTCATCCATTCATGACCTCGAGACTAGATTACTGTAATGCTTTATTAGCTGGTTGTCCTGCATCTTCAATAAACAAGCTACAGTTAGTCCAAAATGCAGCCGCTAGAGTTCTTACTAGATCAAGAAAATAAGATCATATAACACCGATTTTATCATCACTTCATTGGTTACCTATAAAGTTTCGTATTAATTACAAGGTATTGCTTTTGACTTATAAAGCTCTAAATGGTTTAGCTCCAGTCTATTTAACGGATCTTCTATCGCCTTACAATCCATCGCGCTCTTTAAGATCACTAAATTCGAGGCTTCTGGTCATTCCTAGGATATCCAGATCCACCAAAGGAGGCAGAGCATTTTCACATTTAGCTCCGAAGCTCTGGAATAGCCTTCCTGCAACATGACATCATGACTTTTGCGTAAACAGACACGCCACTTTCAAGTCAAGTGGCGTGTTATCTATACGCATTTTGAGATATCCGCGTGTATGCGTGTATGTCTACGCCATTAATGTCCAAGTGATTCCGCGTATATGTACACGCCATTAAATTTCCGAGCGAAACGAAGCAAAATGTAGATCTACATCTGGGGAGCGATATTTTTTTTTCCCTAGGATGGCAGGGGAAGACTCATAAATGCTATTAACCCCAGTGACGGGTAGGTTTAGGGACGGGGTGGAGGTAGGTCATATATTTATATATACAGTAATAACGTTAAGTCAACTGCGTTCATAAACACGCTGAAAAGCGATTGTGCGTGTTGATAGCACGCCAAAAATGGAAATACGAATTGGCGTGTCATACACACACAATTTTATGAGATCAGTCTGCCTTCCTGATATTGTTCGTTGCTCAGACTCGCTCTCACAGTTTAAAACTAGACTGAAGACGCATCTATTTAGCCAGGCATTCATATACATTTTTTTATCTTACAGTTACTGTAAATTCGGCCTCTAGTTCATAAACGCCAGAGGAGAACTGGCCCCCGACTGAGCCTGGGTTCTCCCAAGGTTTTTTTTTCTCCATTGGGTCATCTGATGGTGTGTTAGGACACCTTTAGGTCACTGGATGGAGTTTTTCGGTTCCTTGCCACTGTTGCCTTTGGCTTGCTCAGTTGGGGATATTCAAATTAATTAACCAATCATACCATTGATCAGCTCTACCAAACTTGGATGTCTTTTTTTTCCAGTAATAAACAAACATTGTTAAGTTGTTTTGATTTATACTGTGAAGCAGCTTTGATACAATCTGTATTGTGAAAAGCGCTATATAAATATATTTGACTTGACTTAATTTCTAGATAGTTATTTGATAATTATGTATTAATTACTAATGGGTTCCCTGTATTTTTACTTTAGAATACTGTTTCAGGTTATAAATAATTCCTGAAGAATTATCTAATAATTCTTTATTAATTACTAATAAGTTCCCTATATTTTCAGTTCCCCTCAGTTGTTGCCTCAAATACATGAATTTACTCAATGGCATTCTATGCTGAGGAAAACAGACACACACAATACTGTATTTAAAATATAAAAACTAATCTGAGGTTAGTTTTGTATGACTGGTCATTAGTTACTTCTTAGTTATTTTTCTTGAACCTTAATTAGTAGATAATTAGTAGTAGTTCTTCAGGAGGTATGACAGAATTCATTAGTTATTGATTAACTAACTGTAACTTAACACAATCATAAAATTCTATTACATACTGATTAGTTAACACATCTTCCTTAGTAGTTAACAGCAGTGAAGAAGTAGTTAATGAAGAATTACCTACTAGTTCTTCAATAATTCCTTATTAGTTATGCAGTAAGTAAGATACAGTATTCTAAAGTGTTACCAATTTCGTTTTGTATAAATTGTATCTTAATTTTAATAATTTTTTTATCAACCAACTGCCTGGATTTAATAAATAAGAATCAAATATAGCAGACAACATAATCATGACATGATCACGCTGGCGCGCCGCGGTCACTTGCATTGAAATCTCATCATAAATTAACCGAAACTCAGTGTATGCCCCACAGACATGACAGATAGGCCTATATCTAAATAAAGCTTGAAATTTCATTGAACGAAACTATTCAAAACGAAAAGAAATAGGCCACTCGCTGATTATTTAATCCATGATGTGCATTTCTCTCTATATGCGCGTTCATACGGAGATGGCGATCATCAAATTCATTAAACGAAACTATTCAAAACGAAAAGAAATAGGCTAGCCTACTCTCTGATTATGTAATCCATGATTTGCATTTCTCTCTATATATGCGCGTTTGCTAGGAGATGGCGATCGTCAACTTAATCTTTGCAGCAAACACTGACAGAAAAGTTGTATGAATAAAAATCAATGGACGCGTGTCACCGGATTTACAAATGCACTTCTTGCTTGTTGCTTGCTAATTTAATTTAAATTAATTAATAAAATGAATACTTTAATTGTCATAATTAAAAGAATTAAATATTATTAAGTGTCCCATTTTTGCTCATTTATAAATAGTATTTATATCTACCACCCCCTCAGCACCTGGGTTAATAAATGATTTGGCGCCACTATATTATAACGGCCCACGTATTAAAAATAGTCGAGTCTAAATAGGGCTCCGGCTCATAATTACATTTAATGCCGTCAGCCGGGATCAGACACAATGTGCACGGGTTGGCCTTGATTTTTGTGTTGAGTTTTTTTTTGTCCATCTGGTATTCAGTTTCTGAACGGTGTAGGCACAAGCCAACAGTTTGGTGATGCTGTCTGAGCCTTATGTCATAATTTTTAATTAGTCACGGTAATACCGTATACCCCGGTAAAATAGGGAGGAGGTTTGACGGTATCAAGATTTGGATACCGCCCAAGCCTAGTGGCTACTGTGTACTGTCCCTTTAAGACCAGCCGCTCCTGAGTCTGACAGAGACGCGGATCACACACGCGCCTCATTCTCTCAAGAGTCACAACTCTTTACGGCCATCGTAAGACTGCTCTTGTGTTAAGATACTCGACAAAAAGACATTTTGGCATAATTGTGTGTTATTGATCATTCAAGCGCGAAAGAGAACTGTATTCTGGCGTGCTGTCTTGTGCGCACGCACGATACTGGCGCGAGTCTTTCTCTGTGTGTGTGTGTCAGTCAATGCGATCTTTTTTGTCTTGTCATGAATGAATGACTGAATCGAGTAACGTTTAACGCCTTTATCATTAAACGTGCTAAGAAAAAACATCCATATAAAGTCTGACCTGCTTAAATCCAATGCGTTATTTCCTAGTATCGATAAAATCGATTGATTACCTTTTAAAACGATGTTAGATCGATATATGTCGTCCAGAAGGCCAACTTGCTGAGCACAGATCGATGTAGTTGGATCATAGGAATATAAATCGATTCATCGATGTAGTCGATGAATCATTACACCCCTAGTGGTGATGGCGCAGTGGATAAGACACATGCCTGTGGTGTGAGAGACCCGAGTTCGAATCCACTGTGAGACACCAATGTGTCCCTGAGCAAGACACTTAACCCCTAGTTGCTCCAGAGGCGTGCGACCTCTGACATGTATAGCAATTGTAAATCGCTTTGGATAAAAGCGTCAGCTAAATGAATAAATGTAAATGTAGTTACAGATTATGGCATTTATGTAGTTTAACAAAATAAATTATGCACAGAAAATTAAAATACATAAAAAATAATTGTGCACTGGCTCACCAGTAGCATGTGAAACATTAAGCAACATAAAATACATTTTAAATAAAAATCTATATGGGTACACTAAGCCTATATATAATAATCGATCTGGTAAACTACTTATATAAAAAAAATTTGAAACATTAGCAGCAGCACTTATAATATAGCCTGAGCGGGGGGGGGGGGGGGGATGGGGGGGGGGGGGGGGGGTCAGAAAAATAACGAGTGGAAATAAGGTGTGGCCCCTTTAAGAGCTGCACGCTCCTGCTGAACTATCGGCAGTAGAGATGCACCGATTGATCGGCTGGTGACCGGAATCGGCCGATTTTCACGTGATCGGCGACCGGCCGGTAAGTCTGACATAATCCGATTTTATGCCGGTCAAATGCACTCGGGCGCCGCATGATTAACATCACGCAACATCAGCATCACACGGAACCCGCACATGTAGGAAACCTCGTGAATTAAGGCCGTTTCACACCGCAAGGTGCAGCGCGTTTTTTTTTGTTCGGCGTGCATGTTAATCAATGAGTGCATTCACACCGGGAGCCGGAGCAGCGCGTGAGCGTCGAGCAGGAGCGGCGGGTGAGCAACAGTGAAGTGCGGGTTTCGGCGCCGTGTCTATTTTTGCTGCGTTCAATTTAAGTGAAAGCACACTTTTGATGGACAAAATAAATATGATTTCATCCAAAAAGTGCCCAAAATGCAAAGAATTTGCATGTCTGGTGTGTTTTAACAAGAACTAAAGTAGGCTAGGCTATGTCAGAAAGAAAATGAAGACTCAAAAATATTTATAGAAAATTTACCCATTTAAACTTGTTTTTATTATTTCCCAATCGTTTCCCTGCACATGCTCCACTTGTCCTGTTTAGCTTGGCTGGACATGTGTCAGATGAGAGAAGAACTGCTTGAGAAATATAACTTGCCATTGATATACAACAAGTGATTGCAATAGGCCTGTGTGTGTGTGTGTGTGTGTGTGTGTGTGTGTGTGTGTGTGTGTGTGTGTGTGTGTGTGCGTGTGCGTGTGTGTGAGAGAGAAATATCATTATGCTGCAAGGCTATATTTATTTGATTTTTATTTGTTATTTATATATTATTTTATTGCCATTACCTGTTTTCATACAGAAGTTTAGCTTGCTAAATATATCAATTTTTTTTATTGGATATTGGATGTGAAAAGGAAATGGTTCTTCCATAACACTGCACTTTAGATGTGTGTGAATTTCCCACACTAGGAGTCATTTATATAGTTCTATTTTATAGCGATTATCTGTTAAAAAAAATTTCTATGCAAAATGTTCTATTAAAAAGAAGATAGAAAATAAATATTTGTGTGTGCTGTAAAGTGGTTTGAAAAAATAAAATCAGAATCGGCTAAAATCGGTATCGGCAGGTCAAACTCAAGGAAAAATCTAATCGGGATCGGCCTAGAAAATTGTAATCGGTGCATCTCTAATCGGCAGTATTGTATTGTATGTGCCGTGCGCCTCGAACACCCCTTTTACTGTCTATGCGAACACCCCATGTATGCGGGTAATTTCTGTTTGATGTAGGGGTGGGCGATATGGAAAAAATATCAAATCACGATTTTTTCAGGAAAAGTCACGATTAAAGATTTTATCACGATTCTTTTTCATGTTGCTTTTTAAGACTATTTTGCAAATCACTGAGCCGCAATACAAGCAAACTTATATCCCCATTTAAAAAAAATATAGCCATACAAGGTAACAAAACATAAAAATAAAAAAAAAGACGAAGTAGCATATTTTAATCAAGTGTATGTTTAATGGAAGTGCAATTGTGCAAAGTAAGAACAGTCAACAGGACTTGCATTACAATCAGACTTCTCATCACAAAATGAATAGTGTTTAAAAAAAACAAATTAAACATTGGCAACAGCTGTAACAGTCAGTAGACTGACCCTGAGCAAAACCCATGGCAGCATGTTTTTATCTTTCTATTTTTTTGAGGTAGCATCTTGAGGTAGAATCTAGCATGAAAAATATAGATAAACAGATGCATCAAAACAATTAAGTAAGCTTAAAAAGTTAAATAAAAATGTTTAAATAAAAAAATATTAACTAGTTATAAATTA
This sequence comes from Tiaroga cobitis, assembly GCA_030578255.1. Classification (NCBI taxonomy): domain Eukaryota; kingdom Metazoa; phylum Chordata; class Actinopteri; order Cypriniformes; family Leuciscidae; genus Tiaroga; species Tiaroga cobitis. The sequence goes on from CM060595.1 coordinate 114,224, forward strand.
AGTACAGACAGAGACTATAGGATAAATCCCCAAATAAAGATTTGCTTCAAAAGGTAAAACAACACAATAAATAGTGCAATGTGATTCAGGAACCAAACAATTAACCAAAGGTGCAAACATGTTTCTGAATCCTGCTGGCTCTTTTAAACTTAGCAGCTTTAGAAAAAAACTTTCAAATTCCTACAAAGTATATAAGAACGTAAAGTATGACTGATCTCAATCACAAATTTTTAGAGAGGAAAACCAGTTGATTGACTTTATCTGGCTTGAGAGTTGCCATCTGGCATGTGACAATATTGCCACCAGTGCTAAAAGCTCTTTCTGAGGGAGAACTTGTGGCCGGAATGCACAAGTACTTTTTAGCAAGTTGGCTAACTCTTGGAAAGTTTGCCTCGTGGACTTTCCACCATTCCAAGGGATTCACCTCACTTTCTGCATTTGGTATGGACACGTAATCAAGATCGCTGATCGCATATCCTGATCGCTGATCGATTGCTCCTGTCTGCCTCGCTGCCTGCTGTGTGTTTGTTTGCTTCGAGGCTGTAAGCTCCGCCTGACCCTCGTATTTCTTTATGTTTTGAGCCATCATTTACTATCTAGTTGTTTATACTACTAAATACAGCTTACCCAACATCTCAGATTAACCTTACATCTCTAGCTTCCGTTATTGTTAACACAGCACGCTAGTAACTCGCTAACGTTAGCCTGCTAACGCGCCACCCGTGCGCTCATTCATATATTTATTTTCTCTCGCGCACCCACGCCTTTGAGTTCATAAAGTCCAGGTAAGTAAGAAATCAGTCAACAAACACGGTGAGTAATGTGTTCTTGTCCTGTTATTGTCACCTGTGTCACATGTCATTTGTTTAGTATAGCCTTCTCCGATGGCAATACAGGATTTATATGTGATAAATGCAAGGAGACAGTCAGGCTGACGGAGAAGATTTCAGAACTAGAGACACGCATCCAAACTTTAATTGAGGATGGTAAGAATGCTAGATCTTTAGATCGTGTTTTGGATGCGCCTAGCATAGTGAACTCTTTACATGATTCGGTTCCGGCTGAAGTAGAGCCCGTGCAGCAGGGCAGATGGGTGACCGTGAGAGATCGCTCTAGTCGCGGATCAAAGAACCACTCTTCCGTTCCGATTCCCATAACAAACCGATTTGCCCCACTCAGTGAAACACCCACTGAGAATTCTGTTGATTGTGCCCTGGTAATTGGTGATTCGATCACACGGAACGTGAAAATAGAGACACCAGCCACCATAGTCACATGTTTGCCGGGAGCCAGAGCGCCTGACATCAAAGCAAATTTAAAAGTGCTGGCTAAAGCTAATCGTAAATTCTCTAAGATCATTATTCATGTCGGCACTAATGATGTTCGACTCCGCCAGTCGGAGATCACCAAAATTAATATTAAAGAGGTGTGTGAACTTGCAAGTACGATGTCAGGCACTGTAATTTACTCTGGCCCCCTTCCTGTACGCAGGAGTGATGAGATAGTTAGCCGATTGGCCTCACTGAATCGCTGGCTGTCTGAGTGGTGTCCGCAGAATAATGTAGAATTCATAGACAATTGGAAAAGTTTTTGGGGCAAGCCTGATCTGTTGAAAAGAGATGGTATCCATCCCTCCTGGGCTGGTGCTGCTCTTCTCTCTAGTAATTTGGCTCATAGTCTTAGAGATAAAACATGACAATCTAGGGCTCAGGTCAGGAAGCAGACAGACTGGCTAAACCGACCGTCTGCTAGCGGCCTCACGTCACCAAGGTCAGATAAATCCCATCACATAGAGTCTCTTTCACCTAGATGTCATCATATAGAGACTGTGTCTGTTCCCCGAATTTGGAAATCCAAAAAACGTCAGGTTAAAAATTGAATTGATGTTCAACAAATAAAAAACAGATATAATACAGATGAGCAAATGATAAAGCTTGGGTTGCTGAATATTCGATCCCTTACTTCAAAATCTCTCATAGTTAATGATATGATTTCAGATTATAATCTTGATATGCTGTGTTTGACAGAAACCTGGCTAAAACCAAACGATTACATTATTTTAAATGAGTCAACCCCACAAGATTACAGTTATAAACATGAACCTCGTCTGAAAGGCAAAGGGGGAGGTGTTGCTGTAATTTATAGTAATATTTTCAAAACCACTAAGAAATCTAGCTTTAAATATACTTCTTTTGAAGTATTGGTGCTTAATGTAAAAATATATAGTGTAAACGATAAATCACATTTGAGAATTATGCTGGCTACTGTATACAGGCCACCAGGGCACCATAAAGATTTTATCAAAGAATTTGCGGACTTTCTATCAGAATTAGTATTGGCTGCAGATAAAGTACTAATTGTTGGTGATTTTAATATACATGTAGATAATGAAAAAGATGCATTGGGATTGGCATTTAAAGACATTGTAAACTCAATTGGAGTTAGACAACACGTGTCAGGACCTACTCATTGTCGTAACCATACTCTAGATCTAATATTATCACATGGAATAGATGTTGATGCCGTTGAAATTCTGCAGCAGAGCGATGACATCTCAGATCATTATCTAGTCTCATGTAAATTACATTTAGCCAAGGCTGCAAAGCCGACTCCGTGTCATAAATACGTTAGACCTATAACTTCTGCCACTAAAGATTGCTTTATCAATAATCTTCCTAATCAGTTTCATCATCTCAGCATCCCGGATAGCTTAGAAGAACTTGATATTGCAACAGAAACGTTTAACTCTCTCTTTTCCAGCACTTTAGACGCAGTTGCTCCGTTGCGCTTAAAGAAGATTAAAGAAAATAGTCCAACGCCGTGGTACAGCGAGCACACCCGGGCCCTTAAGAGAGCAGCCAGAAAAATGGAGCGCAACTGGAAGAAAACTAAACTAGAAGTATTTCGGATTTCGTGGAAAGAGAGCTCGATTGCTTACAGAGAGGCTTTAAAAGCTGCTAGATCTGCTTATTTTTCAAACCTATTAGAAGAAAATAAACATAATCCAAGGTATTTATTTGAAACAGTGGCTAAACTAACGAAAAAGAAAGCTTCAAGCTCAGAAGTGTCCAAGCAACACAGCAGTGATGACTTTATGAACTTCTTCACTTATAAGATTGATAATATCAGGGACAAAATGATAACTATGCAACCGTCTACCACAGTATCGCATCAGGAAGTGCATTGTAGTCTCCCTGAGGAAAAATTTGATTCATTTGCTGCTATAGGAGAGGAAGAATTCTGCAAACTCGTTAATTCATCTAAATCGACAACTTGTATGTTAGATCCTATACCGACTAAGCTACTGAAAGAGATGTTTCCAGAGGTCATATATCCTCTTCTTAATATCATTAATTCATCTTTGTCTCTAGGATACGTACCAAAAACCTTTAAACTGGCTATGATAAAACCGCTTGTTAAAAAAACACAACTTGATCCTACAGAATTAGTCAATTACAGGCCGATCTCGAATCTGCCTTTTCTGTCAAAGATATTAGAAAAATTCTGGCTCGCGTACCCCGAAGTGATAAAATAAAACAAAATTCTGTATCAAAATTTATAGGCAAGAAAAGTAGTTTGTTTAGGCTGGGTTGTATGAATTATAAACCTGCGCACATATTTTAAAAAGCACATAACTATAGAATCAATTCTGAATGAGCATGTGAACGCCGTCAGCGTTAATCACAGGTTCGCGTTTAAAAGTCTGATCATTTCGACGGAGGTGAATCAATCAAAGTAAATATACAAACAAACTTCTAAATGCCAGTGACAATATTTTATTTTTAGTTTCACTCACCAATAGCTAGGTGAAGTCTGTGCCCAAAGCACTGCAGACGTGTCCAACTGTTGAGCTCCAAGGCCCTCACCATGTTAGCCCCACTGTCAGTGGTCATGCAGGTCATGTTTGCTTCTTTCAGTCCCCAACATTCAAGTGCTTCCTTTAGGCCTTGTGCTATGAGCTCTCCCGTGTGGTCTTGTGGGAAGTATGTTGTTTCTAGACACGCACTGCACAACTTCCAATCATCAATGAAATGAATTGTCAGACTTAAATATGGTTCTGAAGTGCGGCTAGACCATAAATCAGCTGTTGTGGCAAAAAAAAAATGCATTTTTAACTTTGTGTTCCATCTTGTTGCGGCATTCGGAATACAGCCGTGGAATGGCCGTGGCAGAAAAATATTTGCGGCTGGGAATCTCGTAACGCGGATCTACAACTTTGAGCAGTCTTTTGAAGCCCTCGTTTTCCACCGTATTTATGGGGATCATATCCTTGGCCAGGTAAAATGTCACTGCATCAGTTACATCTTTCCAGCGCTTACTTGTTCTGTCATATGGAGTTCCCTTCTCGAATACCTCCTTCGTTAGAGTTGTTTGTTTAAGCCGTGTAACGTTAGCCTCTGGCTGCTGCGTGGATGTACCTGATGGACTCGCGTGGGGTCCCTTCATAATTTGACTGTCAGCATATTCTTTATGGTGTTTTCTCTTGAGGTGGTTAAAAAGATTAGTTGTGTTGCCGTCTGACGTGCGAATCTAATCATTGCAACATTTGCAAATAACGGTCGTTTGCGCCGTGTCTGTTATAGAAAATCCAAACCATTTCCATATTATCGATGTTGAATTTTTTTTAGGGATCAACTCCTCTGGGTTTTCATCCATCGTCCTTGCGTTGTTTAATCTCACGAGCAAGTCGTTTATGATCCTGTTAGCACGCTGACATCTAACGTTAGCGCGCCGCGCCCGCGCATCGTATGTATGGCTACGTAGCTGAAAAAAAGCCACAGATCTGAATCTGATAGAACGCGCACTGGAGCGCGATTCTACGATATTTCCGGAAAAGTGAATCGTGGAGACATTTTAATCGTCCACGATTAAATATCGTCATATCGCACACCCCTAGTTTGATGCTAATTTTTATCTTATTTTGTTTATTAAGTAACGATGTGGACAGTAGAACGTGTGACAGACAGTTAGACTAGTTTCCCGGAAAAAATAACAAACCGGGAGATAGGGCTAAAAAAACGGGAGAAACTCGGGAGAAACGGGAGTGTTGACAGGTATGAGCTAAGTTATTGTTAGAATACAGCTGGGTTTTCGAGGTTAGCACGCTGTATAGCTGGTAGTCAATATCGATGCAATCCACTGCGTTTCGACCGCCTCATGTTTGGTTTCTTTTTTGCTGCCTCAAGTTTGTGTCGGCTCTCTCGCGTGAGAATCTCGTGTAGCGTTCGCAATGTTTAATTAGCCGACAATTCATTTAATTTAATCGAGTAAATTCTTGTCGACAATTAATCGATAATCGATTAACCGTTTGCATCCCTATCATCAACATCACCATCGTCATCATTCATCATCATCATCACCATTCATCTTCACCATCCTTATCATCACCATTCATCTTCACCATCACCATCATCGTCATCATCACATTCATCTTCACCATCACCATCATCGTCATCATCACCATTCATCTTCACCATCTTCATCACCATTCATCATCCTCATCATCACCATCCTCATCATCATCACTATCATCGCCATCACATTCATCATCCTCATCACCATCCTCATTCATCATCATCATCACCATCATCATCCTCACCATCCTCCTCATCCTCATCACCATCTTCATCACCATCATCGTCATCATTCATCATCATCATCATCATCCTCGTCACCATCCTCATCACCATCACCATCTTCATCACCATCCTCATCACCATCACCATCTTCATCACCATCCTCATCACCATTCATCATCATCATTCATCACCATCCTCACCATTCATCATCATCACCATCCTCATTCATCATCATTATCCTCCTCATCACCATCATCACCATCCTCATTCATCATCATCCTCATCACCATCATCATTCATCACCATCCTCATTCATCATTCATCATCATTATCCTCATCACCATCATCATCACCATCCTCATTCATCATCATTATCCTCATCACCATCATCATCACCATCCTCACCATTCATCATCCTCATTCATCATCATTATCCTCATCACCATCATCATCACCATCCTCATTCATCATCATTATCCTCATCACCATCATCATCACCATCCTCATTCATCACCATCCTCACCATTCATCATCATCACCATCCTCATTCATCATCATTATCCTCATCACCATCATCATCACCATCCTCATTCATCATCATTATCCTCATCACCATCCTCATTCATAACCATCATCATCATCACCATCCTCACCATTCTCATTCATAACCATCATCATCCTCACCATTCATCATCATCACCATCCTCATTCATCATCATTATCCTCATCACCATCATCATCATCACCATCATCCTCTTCACCATCACCATCATCATTCATCGTCCTCATCATTCATCACCATCATTCATCTTCATCACCATCATCACCATTCATCGTCACCATCATCATTCATCACCATCCTCATCACCATCATCATTCATCACCATCCTCATCCTTCATCACAGATCACACCACCATCATCATCATTCATCTTCATCACCATCATCACCATTCATCGTCACCATCATCATTCATCACCATCCTCATCACCATCATCATCCTCATCATTCATGTTCATCATAATCCTCATCATAACTATCCTCATCATCCTCTTCATCATCATCCTCATCATAAAATCCTTGTTTTGTAATTATCGACCTATTTCTCTGTTGTCACAATTTTCAAAAATATTAGAGAAATTATTTGTTAAAAGATTAGATAGTTATGTTGAAGTAAACAATATAATGAATGAATATCAGTTTGGTTTCAGAGCTCATAGGTCAACCACAATGGCAGTTGTTAAAATGGTAGAAAATATATCACAATCAGTAGATACAAAATTACATACAATCAGAGTTTTTTTTGGATTTACAGAAAGCTTTTGATACCATCGATCACAGAATATTATTATATAAACTGGAAAAATATGGATTTAGGGGAAATGTATATTCTTGGTTAGAAAATTATTTAACAGACCGTTTTCAATATGTTAATTTAAATGGAGTTGCGTCCTACTTTCAGAGAATTAATTGTGGTGTTCCGCAAGGATCTGTTTTGGGCCCTAAGTTATTTTTGTTATATATAAACGATATTTGTAAAGTGTCGGATGTTTTAAATTTTATTATTTTTGCGGATGATACAACAATTTATTGTTCTGGCCCAAATCTTACAGAGCTTGTGTTGGTGGTAGAGAAAGAATTATATAAACTAAAGAATTGGTTTGATTTGAATAAATTGTCACTAAATTTAAATAAAACGAAATTTATGGTATTTAGTAATAAAGAGATAAATAATGAGATCAGGATTACTATTAATGAAAATGAATTAGAAAGAGTAAATCATATAAAATTTTAGTATAAATTAATATATAAATTATACTATATAAATTTTATACATATAAATTTTGAGTAATTATTGATTGTAAAATGGCATGGAAACCGCATATTTTTAACGTTCAGAAGAAAGTATCAAAAATGATTGCAATTTTGTATAAGTTGCAATGTATTCTGAACAAAAATGCATTACATTTACTTTATAGTTGTCACTTGTCACACCATACTTAACGTATGGTATTGAAATATGGGGAAATACATATAAAACCAGAACCAATCCAATTTTCCTATTACAAAAGGTTATCAGATTAATCAACTATGCACCTTACAATTCACCAAGTAATTTACTGTTTCATCAATCAAAAATTTTGTGTTTTATGACTTGGTAAATAAACTTTACCGTGTACAAATCAACTAAGTCAAACATAATAAAACTCCTAAATGCTTGCAATTATTATTTACCCAGCGAGAAAGTAAATATAATCTCAGAGGACTATGTATATTTAACCAACCACAAGTATATTCTACATTAAGAGAACACTGTTTATCAAATAAAGGAGTTAAATTGTGGAATAGTTGCTGTAATGAGTTAAAACAAGCTACGTCTATTTTTCAGTTTAAAAATATTTACAAGAGAATAACATTGGAAAAATATTCAATAGAATGAAAATTAATTAAATAGGCTTGCTTCTGGTGTGGACAATGGTCCACTAATGTGTTAATGTTAATTTTATGAACAGATGTTGTCATTAATGTGTTGCATTTATGATTCTAAAGTTAAGGGCAGGCACAATAAGCTTTAGCTTCTGCCTGCACCTGGTCATCTATAGTGTTTATGTTCCGAATGATTTGATTGAATGATCTGTAAATGACCAAACCGAAATAAATGAAATGAAATAACCATCTTCATCATCCTCATCATTCATCTTCATCATCATTCATCGTCATCATCACCATCAGGGTCGGCGCCACGAGGGGGCCCCAGGGGGCCTGGCCCGGCCACCTAGGTCACTGTGCCCCCTCACCTCTAGTCAGCGCACCAACATGCCTCGGAACGCGATTTCAGCCGTTGAGACTCAGCAACAGGGACGCTTCCACTGTGCCCTCTTATTCCTGACATATTATAATTAACTTAACTATATATTTTTTTTTTTAACTATTTTGTAAATTAATTTAGTTTTACCATGATTAAATCTGATTTGCAACTTTGCATTTGCACTCGCGACAGGCGCTTTAATAAATCACTAGCAGATTGTATGTAATTGGTTGATTACGTCCTACGTCATGTTAAGTATTTTTTTCAGTCAACGAACTTCTTGTTTTCATAATCTGTATTGTCTAAAACACTTAACTTGTTTGCTTGCTTGATCATTCAAGCAATAGGCCTAATGGATTTAAGGAAATGGTTTACATCCACCTCGACAACAGTGAAAACTGTCATGGCTAGCACTAGCCAGTGATGTCGACACGCGAGTGGCAGAGGCCCAGCCCAGCGACGGCACACGAGCTACTGCTTCTAGTCATGATGATACTTGCCCAGATGATTTGGGAGAAGATGGGCCTTTGCAAGTAAGATTAAGATCGTTTCCCACACGCTTATTTGGCACCAGAAAGAGATCATTTTTACACGTGTGGTTTCAGAAAAGAGATTGGCTCGAGTATTCCGTTAAAGCAGATGCGGCCTTCTGCTACCCTTGCAGAAAATTTAGTGCCAGATGTGCTACGCAGATCTCGATCGGGCAGCCGCAGAGCGGGACTAGACTTGACCCAGCATTTACAACCAAAGGGTTCCATGACTGGAAACACGCCGTGGAAACAAATAAAGGATTTAACAGACATGAAATGTCCAAAGAACATTTGACTTGTAATAGTATGTGGAAAGAAAAGGTAAGCCGAATTGATAAAGGTAAAGAAATCTCCACGCTACTGTATGCAGAACAAATACAGAGAAATCGATACTACATGTCCTCTTATTGATGTTGTGGAGTTTCTGGTGTCCAATCAATTACCCATGAGGGGTAAAATTGAGGCCTTTGATCAAAAGGATGAAGGTGGGAGTGGACTGTTCATGTCATTACTGGAATTCAGCATCAGGAAGGACCCCCAGTTGGCTGAAATTGTGAAAACAATTCCAAAAAAATGCCACTTACTCAAGCCATGAAATTCAAAATGAACTCGTTGCTATAATGAGCAGCATTGTGACTGATGCAATAGTGAAAGAAATCGGCGATTCATGGTTTACTGTGAAAGTAGACGGAACCAGGGACCCTACTGGAATGGAAAACATTTCCATTGTAATTCGCTACTTCAATGAAAAAACACTGGAAATTACAGAACGACTGCTTGTGATGACCATCGCAAATTCGGGTGATGCACAAACCATCACAAACATGATACTTTCAGAACTGTCCAAGGCAGGCTTGAATGCGTCTAAGATTCTGAGTCAAGTGTACGATGGAGCCGCGGTGATGTCGGGGAAATATGGTGGAGTGCAGCGACTTCTGCAGGAAAAAGTTGGCCGCGAGATACCTTATGTACACTGCCTAAATCACCAGCTGCACTTAGTTGTCGTGCATGCGTTATCTGCTGAGCAAGCCATTCAAGATTTGTTTAGCATATGCAACGCGCTTTATAACTTTTGCCGTAAACCCACAGTTGCCCTGCAATATAGAGGTGACAGACTTAAACGTTTACTTGACCAGAGGTGGACAGGCCATCTGGCTACTGTTGCAGTCATTGTCAGTTCATTTGAGGACATTACATCGGTTCTTGAGCATGTCAGCTCTGCAAGGACTTATGGAGCTGAAGTTCGCATGGAGGCTGTTGGACTGTTAAGGGAAGTGACAGATGAAAGTTTCATTTTCATCTGCCATTTGATTCACAAGGTAGGCCTAAGACATTTATTTTGTGTGTGTGTGTGTAAATATATTTTAATTTATTTTATTTAATAACAAAATTCAAAAAGTCAACTCAAAATTATCTTTAAAAAATGTAAAATAAAATTAGAATATATGCTATTTTGAATTTTCAATCATTTAATTATGATAAAACAATTCTCATTTCAATTTGATAGAATTTTAAATGCACAAATGGGCTAAATAATTTTTTTAAAGCCTTTTTCAAGATTTACGCGTTTCAATTAATAGTAAAATTCGATCAAATTGAATTGAATGAATAGGCTAATCCTTACATATCATGAATCAAACTTTTTAAATGAGTAGCCAGAGCTTAATAAAATATTTTGTATAAATCTTAAACTTAGCCTACATTTAAACATTTTCATTTTTATGAAAACGAATCCCATAAAATAAGCCCCATTCCCTTTTTGCTTAATATAAAAATGTTTTATTAAGCTCTATTATTTTTAATTTTAATTTTAATTTAATTGTACTATTAATTGACATCTTGTATCTTGAAAAAAGGCTTTTAAAAGGCTTTTAAAAGGCTGTTAAAAAGTTAGACTAAAGATAGGCTATAGTCGTAATATGAATTCTGACATGGGTTTAAATATAGCCTGATTTTATTTAGGCATATATTTTTTTTAATGTCAAAATGACAAACACCATTAATTTTGAGATATCATTCAATGTTCGGAAATGACGGAAACATTTAATTTCAGTTAACGCAACCTCTAATTAAATCGTCGCCCTACCCTAGGTTCTTTTGTTGCTCAATCCTGCCAACATCATTCTGCAAGGAGAGGATACAGACCTTTTAACTGGGATGAAACTTGTATCTTCAGCTGCCGAATGTGTCCGCAATCTCCGCAGCGAAGATGAATTCTGCATTCTCTGGGACACAGTTACAGCGAGCACGAAAGATACACCTGTCCCAGCATAACGGAGTCGACAGGTAAACAAGAACCTGAGTGACTATGTAGTTGAAGAAACAACTGGAGCCAACATCAATGATAAAGTGGAGCTACGCAGGCTGTACTTCAGTGCTTTGGATCATATTCTTGGTGAAATTGAAGTGCGTTTCAGTGAACGTAATTCAAAATTTGCCGCAGCACTTGCCGCTCTTGACCCAGAAAATGAGACCTTTTTGGATGTAAAGTCCATAAAGCCCATCATGGATTTAACTAATTCTACCATTGTGGAAACGGAGTGCATTGTTGCAAAGCAATATATCTCCAGAATCAAAACGGAGGAAAGCCAGCAGATGATGACTACTAGGAGACTTCTCTCTGAACACCACAAAGTACTTGAAGCTATGCCTAGTGTGTTGTCCGCACTTAAACTCGCTGTCGCATTCGGGGCCTCTACCGCTATGTGTGAGAACTCATTTTCTGTGCTCAAGAACGTTTTCACGGACAACAGACGAGCAATGAACCACACCCGTAAGGCTCAGCTCGTGCAACTTGCATTTGAGCGGGACCTTACAAAGAAAATACGCAACGAATGGAAAGACCTCGTTCTGAGAAAGTTTCACACTTCCACTCGTCGACTGCAGCTTTTCTAAAGGTAGTTTGTGTTTTTGCTTTTTTGTCTTTGTTACTAGTATGATTGATTATATAGCCAGTGCTGGTCTTTATTATTTATGAGAATGATGTAGGCAGCGTTGCTCTGTATATCGTCCCATCAGTTAAAAAAAAAAAAAAAAATTATTAAAAGTGGGTGTATGGTAGGCCCCCCCCCCAGTGACACATCGAGGCCCCCTCGTTCCGTACGTCCTGGCGCCGACCCTGATCACCATCCTCATAACCATCCTCATCATTCATCATCTTCATCATCATCCTCATCATTCATCGTCATCATCACCATCCTCATCATCACATATTCCAGTTCCTCTAGTTTCTTCAGGGTTTTCTTTCATTTAAATGAGAGCTTTTGTCACAAAATAATCTAGTTTGCAGCAGATTGCTATGCATTAAGAGCCGACTGCAGATATAAATTATTTTTATTGTCACAAAAATTAATACCAAATTTGAGAAATACAAGGTAACATAAAATCGCGTTGTTTTTCACTGATTGATGTGTGTTTGAACAGTTCCGCTAGTAAAGGGTTCGTCACTAAACATGCCAAACATTCCTGCCATTGTGAAGGACTGAAAAGGACACACACCTTACACACACCATCTTACATGTCATCACTCTCTGATACATACAGCGAAAGTGAACTGATGTCAATCATCTCTCACCTGTGTTTAGTCCATCGGGAGATTCCGAAGCGGGTTCCGTGGATCGGCCGTGATGTTCGGTGTGGACCGGATCGGATCTGACCGAGTAACGGGAAGAATAGCTGTGTTTGTCGGGTCTGTTCCGAGTGTGGACTGTGTTTGTTCCGTTACTCGGTCCGAGAGGCCGAACTCTGCACTCCAGCGGCCGCCCGGTCCCGGTCCCGGTTCCGGATCTCTCCGGCGGGTTCTGCTGCTGACGGGGGTTATCAGCCTGAGTTTTGCTGCTGTTTTCGGGGTTGAACATCGAGTATCGGAGTCCCGCGACGAAGCGCTCGAAGCTTAGGCGCCCGTGCCGCGACGCGACCCGCCTCAGACCCTCCAGAACCCCCGCGGGGACATCGCGCTCCTCCGCGCCGCGCCACCGGCTCTCGATCTCCGACAGCTGGACGAACCCCCGGCCTCCGTCGTCGAGGATGTCGAATAGGGTTCTCAGGCTGTGAAGGAACGCTTTCGGGAGCCCGTGTGTGCTGAGCTCCGGGTCCCTCGGCTGCGCGTTCGCAGGGTTATACACGGGACAGGCTTTTCTCACGCCACTTTGAAGAGCGTTGGTTAGTCCGTTCCCTTGGCGGTTCGGATCTGTTTGTATTAAGGCCATTAAGTTATTTTATTGACAGAACAGCGACTATGCTAATATCTTCTCTTTCCTGTCGGCAATTTAAGTTTTATTTTCTCTTCCGTCTCTCTCTCTCTCTCTCTCTCTCTCTCTATCTCTCTCTCTCCCGCACGAGTCTCTGAGGCTCCGCCCTGCGCGCTGGCGACACGCTCATTGGCTAAAGGGAGAGTTGCTTCAACGTTATTGGCTGAAACAACAGCAACAATAGTTTGAGTTTTGCTGGAGAAGTTTTTGAATATCAAAAGCCAGTCAAATTTCCCGCATATTTTTGAAAAAGCACAGAGAAAACTAAACTTGTAAACATTTCTTTATAATCCAGTACCAAACGCCATCGTCACTATATCCCTGATATTTGTTTTCTCAATCCATTCCGTTTTCATAAAACATAAATAAAAAACAATGGAATGCAGATGGGCTTTCTTCTTCAATGGTTTAAACTCTACTTTATAGAATAAACAGATATTTTCTTCTTTTCATTTTCTTTATACAAAACTCTTATTTTATTGAAGCTTGTTCCTAATATCACCTGCTTGGATGCCACATGATCATGATGCACACATCTTCTGTGAGTGTGTGTGTGTGCGTCAGCGCTTTGAGGAGGGCAAGTTCAGTTCGGTACAATACTAAACACTTAAAAGTGTACTTTAACTGTGACGGCAAAACCTACACAATTTCTATGGAAGTAAAATAATGTCAAATGTTTTTGAAACAAAAAGCATGTTGAATTGCACCAATTGAAAAAAAAAATATGCATTGCGTTAACCATGCTTGTATTTTAATCCATTGTATTTTTAAGGCTTGCATTTTTATGGGCTGAAATTCAACATGGTTGAATATTTAAGCTGTGAATATTTCAATTAAAAACATTTCAAACACATTTTCAATATTAAAAATTCAATAATCCATATTCACCTTTCATATTTCACTTCCAAAATTTTCAAACTGTTTAAAAATACAACCTATAATATTCAACAGGCAATTTTCGGTCCATTTTATTTCGCCTTGAAAATTCGCTTCCACAAATTCAGTGGTTCAAATTCGACAGTAAATTCAACGTCGACATCCAGGAACTGCAGGAAAAGCAGTAGATTACCGATCATAATCTCCATCTGCTGTAGTCGGCTTTACCAGCAGGGGGCGCACGCGCGTGTTGACAAGCACCAAAGCAACAGGAGAGGCCTTCACAAAACGTCATTTGCTGAAATGGACAGAACGATGAGTACGAGTTATAATTTATGTGTGTGGAAAAGGCTGATTAAGACACAAAACACACGTGCGTTTACTCAAGTGTCTTATGAGACTTATTTTTACCCCCGTGCAAAGTAAGGTGATTTGTCCACTGCAAAACTAAATTCTCTCGCCGTTGGCATTGATTTTAAGTTTTAGTAAAACAACTGTAATACACTGAGACAGAGTGAATTGTTTGTTTTAGTCACTATGACGGAATACTAAATTGATGGCTGGGTTTTACATGATGGCAAAGGCAATTTTATTTATTAAATACAACCAAATTACAATTATAAATTAAATTCAGCAATTATAAATTAAAAATTACATCTCTACCATGATATCTGGTAATCTCTGTGTTATAACGTGAATTGTCTCCGCCATTATCCAGGGCTGCGTACAGTAGGGGTATTTATCATCTTATTTTATATCTTTTTGTCCATTTGGAGCGCGCGTCACGTCACCTATTAGCGTCGCGCCTGCCACAAGATCTCTCACTGTTTACATGAACCAGACACTCCAATGAGAGCACATAAAGTGCAATCCATCTCTTATTTACCATTTTTTTCATCGTATCGTATATTTTATTCGCTCCTTTGCCCGTATTGGAGCGCGTCTCGTGGCTCTTACTAGCGTCGGGCCAGTCACACGATCTCTCACTGTTTTAATCTACCAGACACTCCGATTGATGCACGAAAACACAAAGCCAATGTAATCCTGCTCTTAGTTACCCTTCTGCCATCTTATCTTATATTTTATTTGCTCGTTTGTCCCATAGAGCGCGTTTCGTGGCGCGCCAGCCACAAGATCTCTCCCTACAGCTGATTCTCTGATTGACATTCTGAAGGAGAATGATTTTGACCACTCCATTACGTTTTGTTTTTTATAAAGCCTTTCTTTAAAGTGAATTTCGTTTTTAATAAATTGTATCTTAATTTCAATCAATGTTTGATCAACCAATTCCCTGGATTTAAGTCAAGTCAAGTCAAGTCATTTTCATTTATATAGCGCTTTTAACAATGGATTGTTTCAAAGCAGCTTTACAGAGATAAACATATAATTGAAGGTAACTTAAAATATATGTTTTAAATAATTCTTATTTAATAAATAAGAAGCAAAGCAGACATATAGGCATAGGCATAGCAATAAAATCATGAAATTTTTGCATTGCACATTTCTCACAGGCATGATAAATACATCAAGGTAGAAATGTCTAGCCTACTTTTAAACGAAACAATTCAAAACGAAAATAAATAGACTACTCTCAGATAATGTAATCCGTATGAAATGAGCATTTCTCTCGGCGCGTTCACTACTGCGAAGATGGCTCCAATACGACGCGCGCTCCATTATGGACAAAAAGAGCGAATAAAATAAGATGACAAATAGATAGGCTACATAAGAGCAGGTCAGGATTGCACTGTCTGTTTGCACATGTGCATCAATCGGAGTGTCTGGTAGATTAAAACAGTGAGAGATCGTGTGGCTGGCCCGACGCTAGTAAGAGCCACGAGACGCGCTCCAATACGGGCAAAGGAGCGAATAAAATATACGATAAGATGAAAAAATGGTAAATAAGAGATGGATTGCACTTTATGTGCTCTCATCGGAGTGTCTGGGTCATGTAAACAGTGAGAGATCTTGTGGCAGGCGCGACGCTAATAGGTGACGTGACGCGCGCTCCAAATGGACAAAAAGATATAAAATAAGATGACAAATACCCCTACTGTACGCAGCCCTGGATAATGGCGGAGACAATTCACGTTATAACACAGAGATTACCAGATATCATGGTAGAGATGTAATTTTTAATTGCTGAATTTAATTTATAATTGTAATTGGGTTGTATTTAATGATGCTATATTTAAATAAAATTGCCTTTGCCAAAACCCAGCCATCAATTTAGTATTCCGTCATAGTGACTAAAACAAACAATTCACTCTGTCTCAGTGTATTACAGTTGTTTTACTAAAACTGAATGCCAACGGCGAGAGAATTTAGTTTTGCAGTGGACAAATCACCTTACTTTGCACGGGAGTAAAAATAAGTAGGCTATCATAAGACACTTGAGTAAACGCTCGTGTGTTTTGTGTCTTAATCAGCCTTTTCCACACACATAAATTATAACTCGTACTCATCGTTCTGTCCATTTCAGCAAATGACGTTTTGTGAAGGCCTCTCCTGTTGCTTTGGTGCTTGTCAACACGCGCGTGCGCCCCCTGCTGGTAAAGCCGACTACAGCAGATGGAGATTATGATCGGTAATCTACTGCTTTTCCTGCAGTTCCTGGATGTCGACGTTGAATTTACTGTCGAATTTGAACCACTGAATTTGTGGAAGCGAATTTTCAAGGCGAAATAAAATGGACCGAAATTTGCCTGTTGAATATTATAGGTTGTATTTTTAAACAGTTTGAAAATTTTGGAAGTGAAATATGAAAGGTGAATATGGATTATTGAATTTTTTATATTGAAAATGTGTTTGAAATGTTTTTAATTGAAATATTCACAGCTTAAATATTCAACCATGTTGAATTTCAGCCCATAAAAATGCAAGCCTTAAAAATACAATGGATTAAAATACAAGCATGGTTAACGCAATGCATATTTTTTTTCAATTGGTGCAATTCAACATGCTTTTTGTTTCAAAACATTTGACATTATTTTACTTCCATAAATTTCCCCCTCTCCTGTTCTACGACGGTGAGAGACGGGTTATGATGAACCCCGTCCTGCCCTCAGTAAGGGTCGCGATCCAGATGACCTTTGGCCTCTTACAGGCACGGTTGCGGCATCACTGATAGATGTGCGATTCTTCTCAATACTGCCGCTGTCAGAAAGCAGCGAGCACCACTAAACCAGCTTCTCCTGCTGAAAGCATGCTATATTACACTTCATAAAAGCACATGGAAACTGCAGCTCTCAAACTGAGATCTGTTTTTCCAGCTGTTTGGTCTCAGGTTTAATGCGTTTCATTAGTTTTCTCCTCAGCTTTAGTGTGCACTACAGTTCAGGCCCTAACCGAATCTGTCCACCACAAACATGATCATTACAAGCTTTTGGAGGCTAATCAAATTTCTCAAAAAGTGGCATGACTTCCTACAAACACAGGACTGACTGTGATTTATGTCAGGGTTTTAAATCAACACCTTGTTCACATTTCTTCCATTGAGGTCGAGGCCTAAGAGATAAGAGCCAGTCTCTCTTTTATACCACACATTCAAATATGTGCCATAATAAAAAGCCCAGAGCCTCAGCAACGGTCTCAAATCAGCGGCTTCATCGTTTGCTTCACCATAATAAAAGTAGTCCAATGTAAAGCATAACAGTTTGGTTGTGGTAATAAACATAAAAGGTTGTGGTTAATACTCACCACTTTGAATTTTATTTATATATTTTGTCTTGATCTGCTGCCAAGAACGTTCGGAGTTGCATCTAAAATCAATGAATATTAATCTTTCTTAGGATGTAATATACATTCACAATTTGTATATATTTACACATGCACATATATATATATATATATGTAGGAAAGATGTAAAATGTTTCTCCCAGCCTTGGGGGGGAGCTGTGTTCTGTGAGTGTTTCACTGTGTGAGTGAGCCTTTCTTCACATGGGTGGAGCTGTTTTTTTGTTCAGTTCTATTTTCCTTGTGAAAAGGTAAGGAGGGTTTTCACTGTTCTCTGTTACATCTATTTCATTTCTTTAATTATATTGGCCATCCATGTTATTTGAAGAAATATATTACTGTTAAAGATGTTAACTAACATAGATGTGCAGTTATTTGCGATGGATGGTTTTGTATTTCTGATATTATTTAATGGGTTGTAAATTCCATGTGGTGGAGTATATATTTCTGTGTATTGTATGGTGTTTAACGTTTGTCAGAGTATTTTGAGTTTTGTTCTTTGTATTTTGGGTGTATGTGACACTTGACATTAATTGTCATATGCGTAAAGTTATTTTTTTTTCCAATCTTTGTGAACCCCCGTGATTTGAGTGTTAATATAACTGCAGCTAAGGCTATGCTGTTTCGTTTTATAGTTTTGTATGCATTTTTATTTTTGATATTCGTTACTAACAGTTCTATTTTCCTTGTGAAAAGATGTTGCTGTGTGCTGCATAGTGGCTGATGCAGATAAAGAGCCCAAAATAAAGCTTCTACTGTGACGACCACGATATCTGTGTCCTCCTCATTCAACCATCATTCAAACACAACGCAGAGACATTTGGGGGAGCACAGAGACAGAAAGGGTTACATATATATATATATATATATAATACACATGCTACAACTCAAAAACATCGTAACGTGAAAAGGGACTAAAATAAAGAGAAGAGGATCAAGAGGAGGAGTGAGAGAAAGACTGAGAAGGTGCGGCAGTAGACATCCCCTACCGGTAATAACTTTCTCTAATGTTCGCTCTTTGAGCAACAAGATGAATGAACTGATCGCTAAAGTTCAATATGATAATGAGTTCCGACAGAGTAATCTCATCTGTTTTACGGAAAGCTGGTTGAAAGAGGAGACGTCAGACCCCAATTTGCCGGGTTATACAATTATTCGGGCTGATAGAGACATTAATTCGTCTTGGAAATCTATTGGTGGTGGTTTGTGTGTCTATATGGACACACGCTGGGCTACCCAGTATACCGTCCGGGAACGTGTGTGTACACATGACTACGAAATCCTGGTTGTCTCATTTCGCCCTTTTTATCTCCCGAGGGAGTTTGGACAGATCACCAGAGGTGAGACCAAGTCATTGTTTTGCAAGTCACAAGTAAGTCTCGAGTCTTTGCATTCAAGTCCCGAGTCAAGACAGACAAGTCCCAAGTCAAGTCCTGAGTCAAGACAGACAAGTCCAAGTCAAGTTGCAAGTCCTCGAGTTTAAGCTTCAAGTCTTAAACAAGTCATTAGTGCTTTTTGCACAAATTACTGTCTCAGTGTTAATTACTATAGTAAATGAAATGTATACTAATTTACATCAGAAAGGCTTTTAAAATATGATATAATATAATAATATATAATATTATCAAATTTATTGTGGCAATGCAGATTTAAAAATAAAAAAAATAAAAGTAACTGTTCATTGGGAAAATTAATCGTGATTTGCTACACATTAAGTTAAGTAAAATTAAGTAAAATATTGAGTCCCTGGTTAAATTATTTTGTTAACGCGACAGTAATTGTACTAGAACATTCCTATTTCTATGGCGACGTATCAAGCGCCACGTGGCACTTTTTGGGGCTACGTTACGTTACAAAACGTAACGTAAATCCATCCATTTCTCCCGAAAGACATGAAAGTGAGTGGCTGGTGAACAGGGAGAAGACTTTATAGTTACCTATAGGCTAAAATGTGCGTTTGTTGTGGGGGGAAAATAACATGTCTCAAAATTACATTTGAAAGGTTTATTATTTCCGCTTACTTAGATATCAGTGTGTTTTTTTTTTTTTCTCAAATTATAAATGGTTCGCTAGTACTTGTGTATTTAAATGCCTAAAAAAGAAAAAAGAATACATTTGGTTGAAAACTGTCTGAACCTGTGATAATAAATGACAACTGACTCGCGCTGCTGAACACACTCCATCACGCGCTCTCTGGCTCAGTGCCAAACGTGCGAAAACAGCGCTAATCAGCGCTGTGATCATGCGTCAATGATACAGTGCTATACTACAGTCAGTGATTATTACAACTCTGATCTGTGGTTTTAGAAGGTAGGTCAAGTCTTTCCAAGTCACAGGGCTCAAGTCCGAGTCAAGTCGCGAGTCATTGTTGTCTAAGTCGAGTCGCAAGTCATCTTTGAATATGTCAAGTCGAGTCGCAAGTCATCAAATTTGGGACTCGAGTCCAAGTCAAGTCCAAGTCATGCGACTCGAGTCCACAACCCTGCAGATCACTATCATATTGGCCTATGTACCTGGGCCGGACTTTGTGGGAGCTGCAGCCAGGATAGCAGAGAGCTATAACACCGCCCTGTCCCGTGCAGTCAGTCAACCCGTCCTGTTACTCAGGGACTTTAATTCCTGTGACCTGTCTGATCATCTACCCACCTTACATCAATATGTGGACTGTCCCGCCCGCCTGGCACGTACCCTAGATAAGTGCTATGGCAACATACTAGACGCCTATAAATCCATCTGTAGGCCTGCCTTGGGGAAATCGGACCATAACGTCGTCCACCTACTTCCACGTTACAGGGCTAAGCTGAGACGAGAAAAGACTGTGATTAAGGAAATTAAGATCTGGACTGAGGACTGTATGGAGGAGATGAAATGCGAGCTGGAGACTACTGACTGGTTATTGCTTAACTCATGTGACACACCGCATGAACAAATTGACACTTTTACATCCTATCTGTTGTTTAATGAAAGTAAAATCACTCGAACTAAAATCGTTAGAATATTTCCTAATAACAATTTATGGATGACTAGTGATATTAAGGAATGTATTTGTGAGAAAAAACATGCTTTTAAAAATGGTAATATCGAGTTACTCAGGAAAAAAAGAAGCGAACTAAGATCGAAACTGAGTAAAGCAAAAATAGATTATAAGGATAAAGTTGAATGTCATTATTTCTCAGGAAATGCCAAGAAAGCATGGGAAGGTTTAAATGTGATGATGGGTCGGGAAACTAAGCAAAACCATATCCCCCAGTCACACTCCTCTCCATCTTTTGCAAATGATCTAAATGTCTTTTTCAGTCGTTTTGACAAAAATGATTTTAGTGCTGAACGTGACAGTGCGTGCAGGTCCATTTCGGGATATGTCCCTGTTACACTGAATGAACATGATATTATAGCCAGCCTGTCCAGTATTAAGCCCAAGTCAGCCCCGGGGCCAGATGGCCTGAGAGGGAGAGTTTTAAAAGAAAATGTCCATGAACTAAAAGGTATTGTGCTGGAGTTATTCCAGTACTTGCTTAATTCCTTAACAATTCCCAAATTATGGAAAATGTCCTATATTGTGCCTATTCCGAAAAAACCTTGAGCCACTGAATTAAAAGATTTTAGGCCCATTGCCCTTACTTCCATCTTAGGAAAATGTTTTGAGAGAGTTATAAGCAAACATATTACAGCATCAGTTTTTAATAGCTTAGATCATCTCCAGTTTGCTTACAAAAGAATGAGGGGAACCGATGACGCAACTGTCAGTATGTTTCACACCATGGCAAAGCACCTTCAAGCCCCATCCCACCTAGCTAGGGCCCTGTTTATCGATTTTACATCTGCCTTTAACAGCATGCAGATTCACACCTTGCTGCAGAGACTTATCGATATAGGAGTAAATGGTGGTATTATCCACCTTGTAAGGGACTTCCTCTCTGACCGCCCTCAACAGGTTCTGGTTAATAATACTCGGTCTGACATTCTTGTGCTTAATACTGGTGCCCCGCAAGGGACTATTCTTTCCCCATTACTCTTCTCCATTTACACAAACGAATTCCAATTAGATCGGGAAAATTTTGGTTTGTTCAAGTATGCTGATGATATGGCCCTGGTTGCTTTATTAAAGAGGGGGGACATAGTTGGAGAGGAAGTATATAGAGCACATGTGTCATCTCTCCAGAAATGGTGCGATGAAAGTTCCTTAGAAATAAATGTAACAAAGATAAAGGAACTTGTCTTTCATGGAAAGGACCCTGTGCAGCCCCTTATAATTGGGGGACAAATTGTAGAGGAAGTAGAAAAGTTTAAATACCTCGGTACATATATTGATTCTAATCTAAATTTCGGTGAAAACACAGATTACATTTTTAAAACCTGTAACCAACGTCTCCATTTATTGCGCAAGCTCAACTCCTTCAGAGTGAGCAAGCACATTATGGAAATAGTCTATAAGAACCTGATAGAGAGTATTCTAACCTTTAACATGGCGATGTGGTATGGTAATTTAAACGTAAAGGGGAGAAGTAAGCTTCAGAGAATAGTAAACCTCGCTTCAAAAATCATAGGAACAAGTCAGAAACAATTAAGTTCCACGTACGAGGAAGTTCTCAGGAGAAAAGCTTTTAAAATAGCAAACGATCCCTCTCATCCACTCAATAGGGAGTTTGAACTTCTTCCCTCTGCCAGACGTTACAGAGTACTTAGGGCAAATCGTAATATTTTTAAAAATTCTTTTATTCCTAATGCAATTCGGACGCTGAACAACACGTCCCGTTGATGTGTTGTAACGTAATTGCCACTGCTGTGCTGCATCTTGCCCTGAAGATGTCTGTGTGTTAGTATTGTTGTTCTTGTTGTTTTTGGTTTGATTGTTGTTTGTATGAGACCGAAGGCAAATTTCCACATTGTGGACAATAAAATGAAAATGAATGAATGAATACATAATTTTACATTAATTTAGAATGTATTTGTTTAAATATATATATATATATATATATATCACATGCTGTAAAACTGTGAGAGTGATTTACTTCTCTTCAGCGGAAGATTAAGAGATTGAAAAATATGAAGATTTTAAGCGCATTTACAGCAAAAAAAGAGGAAAACTCAAAGAAAACATCTTGCTATATGAGTGCAAGTGAGATTTGAAAAGTTGGATAATAGGTATAGTAATTCTATGAATCATACATATGTGGAAATAATCATTGCTAAAAGCCAGACGATTTTGTTTTAAAATGTAGTGACCAAACTGGCTCTATTGTAGTGATGAACTGGTGCTGCTGTTCCACGAGCAGCCGCTAGAGGCCGCTAGAGGCGCTTAAAACCCACGGGTCTCAGTGATGATCACCAGCTCGAACTATAATGAATCTAACATCCAAACAACATGCAACAACTATTTAGAAAGCTTTATTTTATCACTGAAGCTGAAGAGTAAAGATTCAAGAATAGTTTAAATTAACATTAAATACACAATGCTGTACATAGAGAAGATATTATACAATATTCATAAATTAAATTGCATTTCATCTAAGATGTGCTTATATCATAACTTCTTGATATGTAAACAACCAGGTCATAGAAGAAGACAGCATTCATTTCTAATGAACAATTCAAACAGTCACAGACCGAAGAAACTCCGCCAAATTAATAAAGACTCATCATATCAAACATCTAGGAAAGCCCTGAACCGAAACGTAAAATAAATAAAAATCAGTGCAAAAAAAGCCTAAAATTACGAGAATAAAGTCGAAATATTTAGAGAATAAAGTCGAAATATTTAGAGAATAAAGTCGAAATATTTAAGAAATACAGTCTTTTTTAGTTTTTTAATCAACTTTATTCTCATAATTTTTTTTCTTTTTACATTGCGGCTCAGGGCTTCCGTAAACATCAGTACAGTATGTGTGCCATATCTCGTCCTTCAGCCCAAATATGTTAATGGGGTAGAAGTGACACGATCCAACAGCGTCTTGCTATTAGAGCTAAACATCATCAAAGGATCTACTCATTAAATGTCAAAATTATTTTTCTTAGTCACAGGTACATAATTTCTACCAAACAGTCACTGTAGCAAACATAATGACCTGGGCTCGTTCTTAGAGTCGAAGGAACGGACCAGTCCCGTTACTCCGCGGCTCGGACCCGTTACTCCGCGGCTCAGACCCGTTACTCCGCGGCTCGGTCCCGTTACTCCGCGGCTCGGTCCCGATACACCGCGGCTCGGACCCGTTACTCCGCGGCTCGGACCCGATACACCGCGGCTCGGTCACGTTACTCCGCGGCTCGGACCAGTTACTCCGCGGCTCTGACCCGTTACTCCGCGGCTCGGTCCCGATACACCGCGGCTCGGACCCGTTACTCCGGGGCTCATCCCGATACTCCGCGGCTCGGACCCATTACTCCGCGGCTCTGGTGCTTCTTCAGGGACGAGTGGTCGCTGTAGATCTTGTTTGCTGTGCAAGAGCGCGTCTCTTCAGGTGTCCAGCGCGGCTGAAGCTCCTCCCGCAGTGACCCCAGGTGTGCCGCTTCTCCCCGGTGTGGATCAGGTGTGCTGGTTCTCTCTGCTGTGGGTCAGCTGGTGTCTCTTCAGGTGTCCGGCGCGACTGAAGCTCCTCCCGCAGTGACTGCTTCTCCCCGGTGTGGATCAGGTGTGCTGGTTCTCTCTGCTGTGGGTCAGCTGGTGTCGCTTCAGGTGTCCGGCACGGCTGAAGCTCCTCCCGCAGTGACCGCAGGTGTGCCGCTTCTCCCCGGTGTGCACGAGCTGGTGCAGCTTCAGGCTGCTGGCCACGGTGAAGCTCTTCCCACAGTCTCCGCAGGGGTACGGCCTCTCGCCCGTGTGCATGCGCCGGTGGATGGTCAGGTGTCCGGCCTGGCTGAAGCTCTTGCTGCACAGCTGGCAGCGGTACGGCTTCTCTCCGGTGTGGATCCGGGTGTGAGTCTTCAGGTCTCCGGTCCCGCTGAACCGCTTCCCGCACAGCTCGCAGGCATACGGCTTCTCCCCTGTGTGTGTGCGCTGGTGGCTGCGCAGGTTACCGGCGTTGGTGAAGCATTTGCCGCAGACGGAGCAGGGGAACGGCCTCTCGCCGGTGTGTGTACGCAGGTGCACCTTCAGCTGGTTGTGTTCGCTGAAGCGTTTCCCACAGTGAGGACAGGCGTAGGGCCGCTCGCCTGTGTGGACCCGCCGGTGGATGGTCAGCTGACCCTGGTGCCCGTAGCTCTTCTCGCACAGCTCACAGGCAAACGGCCTCTCTCCGGTATGTGTGCGCTGGTGGTTCTTCAGGAGGTCGGCGCGGTCAAAGCCCTTCCCGCACTGAGCGCAGGTGTGTGTCTTCTCTGAGACGTGGGATCTCAGGTGGATGTGGAGCGACGCCTCGTGCTTGAAGCTCCGGTTACATTGAGCGCAGCAGAGATCTGGCTTTGCGACCTGCAGAGACTCCGTCACGTGGAACGATCCCGAGAATCCCTCGTCAGACAGTCCGTCTGGATTAGACTCTTCATCAGAGATGAGGCTGAGCTCCGGCTCTGATGACTCCGGGGCGTCGGGATACAGGTGTTTATCGGGATATAGGTGTGTGTCGGACACCACCGTCACCTTCACATCGCAGTCGCTGAGCTCCGGCTCTAATGGACGAGTGAATATATGCTGGCCGTCAGAGTTCTCCTCTGTATTCTCCGTCTTGATCTCTTGATCGGTGTGTTCAGGAGAAGCATGAGGATTGGAGAGGTCAACAGCACATCCGTCCTCAGTCTCCGGGTCGGCCTTCACACACAGAAGTGCTGCTGTCGCACAATCCTTGTTTATCTGCGGTGATTTCACATCTGGAGTTTGTGATTTCATTCGACTGCTCAGTGAATCTCCAGCGATCTTAGTTTGATCAGTATATTCACTCATATGAACAGATGAAAACACATCTTCGCTGAAATCCTTTCTTGATAAGTCAAGCTGAAAAACACAATCTTCATCTTCTGCAAAACAAACACACAAAAACATCTTGTTACTGGCCAAAATAATCACGAGGAACAAAAAAAAACATGCTAATCTCCAAAGAGTTAAACTCTTGCAGTTTAAGTTTATAAAAAACCATGGCTGAAATATTTAACTCTAAATGATAACGTCTCGGTTACGTAATAATAATAATAATAATAATAAATTTTATTTATAGGCGCCTTTCAGAACACTCAAGGGTCACCGCACAAAACAAAATGAAACAGTACAGCATTAAATCGATAAAATTAACAACTATAATTACATCACATAAAATCATGGAACATAACAAGTGGAAATAAAAATTGAAAAAGAATGATCACGTGGGATATGCCAGTTTAAAGAGATGAGTTTTCAAACGGGATTTAAAAATGGAAAGCGTGTCACTGTTGCGGATGTCTGGTGGAAGCGAGTTCCAGAGACGAGGTGCTGAGCGGCTGAAAGCTCTGAACCCCATGGTGGCCAAACGAGCAGGAGGTACAGTGAGATGAATAGATGAAGAAGACCTAAGAGTACGGGTGGGTATGTTAATATAAAGGAGGTCAGCGAGGTACTGAGGAGCAAGATTATGAATGGCCTTAAATGTAAGGAACAGAACCTTGAATTCTATGCGGTATTGAACTGGGAGCCAATGAAGATCCCGAAGGACAGGAGTAATATGATTAATAGAAGGGGTTCTGGTGATAATACGGGCAGCAGAGTTTTGAACCATTTGAAGTTTATGTACAGATTTAAGAGGAAGACCAACAAGAAGAGAATTACAATAATCAATGCGGGATGTTACCAGTGTGTGAACGAGAATGGCTGTACTAGTGGGTGAGAGAGATGGCCGGAGGCGATTGATATTACGTAAATGAAAGTATGCAGATCGGGTGACGTTATTAATGTGAGCTTGAAATGAAAGTGTGCTATCGAGGATCACACCCAAACTCTTAACCTGAGGGGAGGGGGAAACTGTGGAGTTGTCGATGGTAAGAGAAAAACTATCAGATTTAGTCAAAGTGGATTTGGTTCCAATGAGAAGAACCTCGGTTTTATCACTGTTAAGTTTCAGAAAATTGCAAGAAAACCATGACTTGATTTCCATTAGACAATCAGAGAGGGAAGTGGGTGGGAGAGATCCAGTAGGTTTGGTGGACAGGTAGAGCTGGGTGTCATCCGCATAGCAGTGGAAACAGATGTTAAATTTACGGAAGATATGACCAAGAGGAAGCAGATAAATGATGAACAGAATGGGCCCCAGGACAGAGCCCTGGGGTACACCTGTAGTGACAGGGGTTAGCTCGGATTTAAAATGTTTGAGCTGGATGAACTGAGTGCGGCCAGCGAGATAGGATTTAAACCAGTCCAAGGATGAGCCAGTGAAACCAATAGAGACTAATCTGTCAATGAGGATGTTATGAGAAATGGTGTCAAAGGCTGCGCTTAGATCAAGGAGAATAAGAATAGTTAGCAGTCCCGAATCAGCTGCCACGAGAAGGTCATTGGTTATTTTTACCAGAGCTGTTTCTGTACTATGGCAGGGACGGAAACCAGATTGAAATTGTTCATAGAGGTTATTGTCAGAGATGTGTGCATGGACCTGAGATGCAACTATCTTTTCAAGGATTTTAGAAAGAAAAGGTAAGTTAGAGATAGGGCAGAGGTTATTCAAATTGTTGGGGTCTGCACCAGGCTTCTTAAGTATAGGAGTTATTGCAGCTGATTTTAGAGACGAGGGAACAATACCAGAGGTGAGAGAGGAATGGACAATGGCAGTTATTTGTGAAGAGAGAGAGAGTGAGCAGGCTTTTACTAAAATGGTAGGAAGAGGATCTAGCTGACAAGTAGTTGGTTTCAAGTTTCTGATAATGTCCAATATTTCAGCAACAGAGGGAAGTGAGAAACTTGAAAATGAACGAGAAAAAGGTGTCAGAAGAACTGAGAGAGACAAACAGTGACAGGTATTAGTAGTCAATTGCTGGTGAATCTTGTGTACTTTGGAATTAAAAAATGACATTAAGGAGTTACAATAAGCAGATGAATACAGATGAGGCGCAAGAGAGTCCGGTGGACGTGATATGTTTTTGACCAAGGAGAACAGGGTTCTGGTGTTACCTTCACCTGCACTAATTATATCTGCATAATACGTGGATTTGGCTATAGAAAGAGTGTCCTTGTAGTGAAGTATGTGATTATTGGACATTTCTTGGTGCACAATGAGTCCAGTTTTTTTGTAAAGTCGTTCCAGGCGACGACCTTTTATTTTGAGCTGCCGCAGTTCTGATGTAAACCATGGGGCAGAATGGGTGAAAGAAACAGTCCGAGTTTTTAAAGGAGCCAGAGAATTTAAAATGTTTTGTAGGCCATCGTTGTAGTTAAAAACCAGTTCATCAGGGTTTGAGAAACAGTTTATACTGGGGAGGCAGTCAATTTCAGTAGAGAGAGAGTTTAGATTAATGTCCTTAATATTTCTGAATGAAATGATACGTGATGGTTTTATTTTGGACAATGTTAACTTGACATAAAAAGAGATTAACATGTGATCAGAAATGGGAAGGTCAGTCGCAGTACAACCCTGAGGAGTAACGCCAGAGCAGCAAACCAAGTCCAAAACATGACCTTTGGAGTGAGTGGGAAAGTGAATATATTGTGCCAATCCAAAACTGTCCAGGCAAGATGTAAATTCCCTTGTGTATGCAATAGTGGTATTGTCCATATGTATATTAAAATCCCCTAGTAGTATTACATTCGGGGATTGTGAGCTAATAAATGTAAGAAAAGCAGCAAATTCATTTATAAAGTCAGAATTAAATTTGGGTGGACGATAAACAGTTGCCACTATAGTTGGATTAGGGCCGTTCAGTTGTAAGGCAATGGATTCAAATGAACCATAAGAAGGTACAGCGACAGGCGCGATTTTCAACTTCTCGCGATATATTATGGCGAGACCCCCCCCTCTGCCTGAGTCACGGGGTTGACAGATGTAAACAAACCCAGGGGGGGTAGATTCATTAAGCTGCGTAAAGTCGTTATGCTGTTGCCATGTTTCAGTCAAACACAGAAAATCAAACTTACGATCAATTAAAAGATCCTGGAGGAAAGGACCCTTGTCCGTTAGAGAGCGGGTATTGAATAGTCCAAAGCTGACGTTGCTGCGGTCCTGCTGGATGTTGACGTTAGCCGACCTGGCTAGCCTGGTAATGACACTGTGGTCAACTTTTCGTGTAGAGATCTTGGGGGGATGACGAGTAGAACACCAGATGGATTGTATTGGTGTGGAGTCGTCGATGTAGAAACTCCGTCGGGATCCACGGTGGATATACTTCCGACGGGCATGACGGGCAGGATCCAGACAGCGATGCAGCACCGAGGGTGGTTCAGACAGGTGGAAACATAGCTGTAAGAGCTCATCTGCGGTGTACTGGAGTATCGCCGTCGTTGGAACCAGGATGAAAGACAGGGCAGTCCAGAAGAGCACAGACCACACAAACATCCTGTTGATCCGCATAGTTGTCAGTGCTGGTGTTAAGCCAAAACAGGTAAGCTAGTCCACGGAACTATACCAGATAGTCCAAGCTTTAACTTGATAGTAAGCTTTTCAACAGTCAGGTAAAGCAGCATGAGATCAGGCCAAAATACATCGGTTAGAATTCAAGAACATCAGTAAAAAAGTAACTAAAAACATTTAAAAAAAAGGGGGCCGGAGAGTAGCGGCAGCTAACCGCGCCAGCGTTCACTCAACCGTAATCTTGGTTCCCTGAAAAGGGAACGAGAGACTGCGACAGCCGTCGTTATGGGAACACCTTTGGTCTGACGAATGTCTGAAGCCCTTATACCATCACGCCAATTTATTGGCCAGTGGCGCTTAGCCCCGCCCCGAAAATACGTCACGTATGCTTCATATCAGCGTACTACGCACCATTTCATCAGATTTCTACGACGAAGGAAGCACTTATCGAAAGGTATGGGAATGGCCGGTTTCCCAGTGTCTCATTCCCTATTCAGGGAACCAAGGTTACATACGTAACCGAGACGTTCCCTTTCATAGGTCTCACAACACTGCGACAGCCGTCGCTATGGAAACGATATACCAACGCCTTCCCATACCTGAGGATAGCTGGAAGGCCGAGGAAAGAGTCCGCTTCAAGTAGATACAACTTGGAAGCCGGGAGCCATCCTCACGTCCAGACCCAAATGCACAAACAGTTAGTCGGATCTATGCCACTGGACTGTGTGGTAGACACAGATCTTCAACGCCCTTACCAGGCAAAGGCCAAGAGGCCGTCCATCACTCCAATGGCAATGCTCAACAGATATAGCTGCCACAGACATCTAAAAGAGGTAGGGGCTTCCCCAGCAGAAGACGACTGCATTAACCCTCTGAGGTCGGCTATCGCGCCGGCGCGATAGTCTCGCTTTTTTCTTATCAGTGCAAAAGAAACTCAAAATACTCTGTTGATTTTGATCTTACATATTAAGTGTTGTACATCATTAGATCCTGATAAGTGTCTATTTTTTTGTGGATACTCACAATAAAAACAAAGTGTTGTGCTTTTCGCCAAATAAAGAAAAACAAACATGATGCGCGTTCTGCCTTCTCTCTGTTAGTGAAGTCCATTCTGAAACGCGTCCTAAGATTATTTTTAATTCCGCGAATACTTGTCATACAGGCACGAGTGTTTTTCCATAATGAAGCTTGAACTCTCTTCTTTTAAATGAATGAATTTATATAAAAAAAACAAATATTCTCAGCTTATGTAATCTGTATGAAAAGTGAGAGATGTCAGTATTTTTCTTTCCAGCTCATTACACCTAATTACGCGTTAATGTGCCACGCCCACGGAGAGCGCGCGCTATTCAAACGCAAATGATCTTAGACAAGCCGTTCAAACATGCCAAAGCCCACCAGCTGGATTATAAAACACATCGTGTTTAGTAAGTATCTTGTACAGCTGTGTACACAGCGTATCCTTTCGCTGTGAGGAATAATACTATCTAACCCTGGAAAATGTACCAGAAGTGCTGGTAGTTTCATTTCGAGGAGCAATGGATCCAGCTGATGTAGTAAGTCATTTATTCTAGTGCTTTGTTCTAATCGTGATATTGAATTTGTCGGACTGTAAACCGCAAAAAGACTGTTTAAATATGAATTGCGTGTCTGTGTGTAGGCTAAATGATGAGTGAACGGCATAGGCGCGCGCGCTTTGTTTACTACAGTTATACAGCCGTGCCTTGTTCATTCACTCTCGCACCTATATTAGTAAACGTTATGTTTACATGAACAACACATACAAACTATATTGCTATAGCCTACTAAGATGAGTAAAAATAGACTGAAATATGTTGAAATAAAATGTCTGTATAAGCAACAAGCTGCAAATTCACATGTATATACTAATATATCATACACAATATATTACAGACTAAATATGAATGTTTAGACACGATTTTGTGATTGGTTTTGGATAGATTATAAAGTTTTGACTGTAAAAAAAGACTACTGTCACATTAAATAAGTACGCTTTTGTTCACCAATTTCTGCTCATAGTTAAATATACTATAGTATAATGTTTTGTCAAAAATAAAGTTGGTATATTGAATTATCAACTAAGATGTTAGTGTTTGTTCCAATATTCAAACTAATGAATCCTTAACTTTTTTTAATACGTATGATAAAATGTATACTTTTTACAAAGAAATACACTTGAAATATTGTTAAAATTGTAGTTGTTGTAATTGTAACCTATTTGTAATTGGTTACAATTTCTAATTGTAAAATATGTATAGGCTATATAGATAATTTCTTTTGTCCTTGCATTCTTTGGGATCCTGTGACACACCTGTGTGAAAGGGCTAATTAATATGCAGCTCATTATGCGGCACATTATCCGGCCTTTGTCTTCTCAGGTGTGAACACGCCTCCACGCATATTGCCTTTCCAAACCAAAGGTCTCTAATAAAATTTAAATCAGTGTATGTGTTTGTGTAAATGATTAGGCAGGATGATTTTCAGATCATTTTGAAGCAAAAATTCTAGGCAACAACACTGATTAGTCAAAAGTCTTGTGGACACATATTTAGTATGTGTTTTGTGGCCTTATTTCAGACACTTTAAGTTTTAGTTTTTTCAATAACCATGCATAAGCAATATTCTCTCAAAAATACAAACATGTTTCATAATTGTTGCTGAGAAATTCCGGTAGCCCCGTTTGTGCTATATTGAGTGAATTTACAACTTTGCCATTAACATGTTTATAAATAACTGAAAAAAAACACAAATGTCAGAGCATGTCAGAACACCTCAAGGACCCCAAAAACCCTTAGACCTCAGAGGGTTAACTACAGTATTGAACCTACAGGGCAATGAACTGGTCCAGGCCGCGCTGCTTGACCAAGAGGCCAAAAGCATACAGGCGCCTCGCCTCGTAAAGGGGGCCTCTAAAGTCAAAAATACATTAACATGCTCCATTCAGGGTTCATTCATATTCATATTTCCATAAATTAGGACAGGGGTGCAAAATCAGCAGGTGGGGCCTGAGGACAGACTGACCAAATCGGAGAACCATTTATGAGCAGGCCCGAACGGAGCCACAAAAAACAGTAGGACTGGACCCGAATATTCATTCGACGGGTTGGTATTCAATTTTAAATTTTTGGATTTGAATATTCAGATTTTTTTGTGTTTTTTTCGCACACCTGGCATCCCCCTCGAAACGGCTCTCATTCGCACTTAAAAATAAAATCTGCTGAAATACAATACTCTTTTACAATTATCTTAGCTTAGCCGTTTTTATTAGGGTGGACAGTTGAAGGAACCCAACCTCGTTATATAATATATTTGCTTCTTAGCCTACTAAAGCGTTCCCTGAAACTGGAGTATTCTCTGTCTAGAGTGCACAACTGCATGAGCTTGTTTTTTGGGTTAAGCTGCGTTGCTTTGTCATTGTGGTAAATAGAATGTGGAAAATAGAATAATAGAAACAAAATGTATTAGCCTTTTTACTCGTTATTTAGGGCTGTGCCGGTAAACTTGGCAAACGCACCACTGCGGCTGAGTAGCACTGGCGGTGGTGGTGTATTGGTGTGGAGTCGTCGATGTAGAAACTCCGTCGGGATCCACGGTGGATATACTTCCGACGGGCATGACGGGCAGGATCCAGACAGCGATGCAGCACCGAGGGTGGTTCAGACAGGTGGAAACATAGCTGTAAGAGCTCATCTGCGGTGTACTGGAGTATCGCCGTCGTTGGAACCAGGATGAAAGACAGGGCAGTCCAGAAGAGCACAGACCACACAAACATCCTGTTGATCCGCATAGTTGTCAGTGCTGGTGTTAAGCCAAAACAGGTAAGCTAGTCCACGGAACTATACCAGATAGTCCAAGCTTTAACTTGATAGTAAGCTTTTCAACAGTCAGGTAAAGCAGCATGAGATCAGGCCAAAATACATCGGTTAGAATTCAAGAACATCAGTAAAAAAGTAACTAAAAACATTTAAAAAAAAGGGGGCCGGAGAGTAGCGGCAGCTAACCGCGCCAGCGTTCACTCAACCGTAATCTTGGTTCCCTGAAAAGGGAACGAGAGACTGCGACAGCCGTCGTTATGGGAACACCTTTGGTCTGACGAATGTCTGAAGCCCTTATACCATCACGCCAATTTATTGGCCAGTGGCGCTTAGCCCCGCCCCGAAAATACGTCACGTATGCTTCATATCAGCGTACTACGCACCATTTCATCAGATTTCTACGACGAAGGAAGCACTTATCGAAAGGTATGGGAATGGCCGGTTTCCCAGTGTCTCATTCCCTATTCAGGGAACCAAGGTTACATACGTAACCGAGACGTTCCCTTTCATAGGTCTCACAACACTGCGACAGCCGTCGCTATGGAAACGATATACCAACGCCTTCCCATACCTGAGGATAGCTGGAAGGCCGAGGAAAGAGTCCGCTTCAAGTAGATACAACTTGGAAGCCGGGAGCCATCCTCACGTCCAGACCCAAATGCACAAACAGTTAGTCGGATCTATGCCACTGGACTGTGTGGTAGACACAGATCTTCAACGCCCTTACCAGGCAAAGGCCAAGAGGCCGTCCATCACTCCAATGGCAATGCTCAACAGATATAGCTGCCACAGACATCTAAAAGAGGTAGGGGCTTCCCCAGCAGAAGACGACTGCATTAACCCTCTGAGGTCGGCTATCGCGCCGGCGCGATAGTCTCGCTTTTTTCTTATCAGTGCAAAAGAAACTCAAAATACTCTGTTGATTTTGATCTTACATATTAAGTGTTGTACATCATTAGATCCTGATAAGTGTCTATTTTTTTGTGGATACTCACAATAAAAACAAAGTGTTGTGCTTTTCGCCAAATAAAGAAAAACAAACATGATGCGCGTTCTGCCTTCTCTCTGTTAGTGAAGTCCATTCTGAAACGCGTCCTAAGATTATTTTTAATTCCGCGAATACTTGTCATACAGGCACGAGTGTTTTTCCATAATGAAGCTTGAACTCTCTTCTTTTAAATGAATGAATTTATATAAAAAAAACAAATATTCTCAGCTTATGTAATCTGTATGAAAAGTGAGAGATGTCAGTATTTTTCTTTCCAGCTCATTACACCTAATTACGCGTTAATGTGCCACGCCCACGGAGAGCGCGCGCTATTCAAACGCAAATGATCTTAGACAAGCCGTTCAAACATGCCAAAGCCCACCAGCTGGATTATAAAACACATCGTGTTTAGTAAGTATCTTGTACAGCTGTGTACACAGCGTATCCTTTCGCTGTGAGGAATAATACTATCTAACCCTGGAAAATGTACCAGAAGTGCTGGTAGTTTCATTTCGAGGAGCAATGGATCCAGCTGATGTAGTAAGTCATTTATTCTAGTGCTTTGTTCTAATCGTGATATTGAATTTGTCGGACTGTAAACCGCAAAAAGACTGTTTAAATATGAATTGCGTGTCTGTGTGTAGGCTAAATGATGAGTGAACGGCATAGGCGCGCGCGCTTTGTTTACTACAGTTATACAGCCGTGCCTTGTTCATTCACTCTCGCACCTATATTAGTAAACGTTATGTTTACATGAACAACACATACAAACTATATTGCTATAGCCTACTAAGATGAGTAAAAATAGACTGAAATATGTTGAAATAAAATGTCTGTATAAGCAACAAGCTGCAAATTCACATGTATATACTAATATATCATACACAATATATTACAGACTAAATATGAATGTTTAGACACGATTTTGTGATTGGTTTTGGATAGATTATAAAGTTTTGACTGTAAAAAAAGACTACTGTCACATTAAATAAGTACGCTTTTGTTCACCAATTTCTGCTCATAGTTAAATATACTATAGTATAATGTTTTGTCAAAAATAAAGTTGGTATATTGAATTATCAACTAAGATGTTAGTGTTTGTTCCAATATTCAAACTAATGAATCCTTAACTTTTTTTAATACGTATGATAAAATGTATACTTTTTACAAAGAAATACACTTGAAATATTGTTAAAATTGTAGTTGTTGTAATTGTAACCTATTTGTAATTGGTTACAATTTCTAATTGTAAAATATGTATAGGCTATATAGATAATTTCTTTTGTCCTTGCATTCTTTGGGATCCTGTGACACACCTGTGTGAAAGGGCTAATTAATATGCAGCTCATTATGCGGCACATTATCCGGCCTTTGTCTTCTCAGGTGTGAACACGCCTCCAC
Source organism: Tiaroga cobitis (assembly GCA_030578255.1). Lineage (NCBI taxonomy): Eukaryota > Metazoa > Chordata > Actinopteri > Cypriniformes > Leuciscidae > Tiaroga > Tiaroga cobitis. Next base: position 149,683 of record CM060595.1, read on the forward strand.
GCATATTGCCTTTCCAAACCAAAGGTCTCTAATAAAATTTAAATCAGTGTATGTGTTTGTGTAAATGATTAGGCAGGATGATTTTCAGATCATTTTGAAGCAAAAATTCTAGGCAACAACACTGATTAGTCAAAAGTCTTGTGGACACATATTTAGTATGTGTTTTGTGGCCTTATTTCAGACACTTTAAGTTTTAGTTTTTTCAATAACCATGCATAAGCAATATTCTCTCAAAAATACAAACATGTTTCATAATTGTTGCTGAGAAATTCCGGTAGCCCCGTTTGTGCTATATTGAGTGAATTTACAACTTTGCCATTAACATGTTTATAAATAACTGAAAAAAAACACAAATGTCAGAGCATGTCAGAACACCTCAAGGACCCCAAAAACCCTTAGACCTCAGAGGGTTAACTACAGTATTGAACCTACAGGGCAATGAACTGGTCCAGGCCGCGCTGCTTGACCAAGAGGCCAAAAGCATACAGGCGCCTCGCCTCGTAAAGGGGGCCTCTAAAGTCAAAAATACATTAACATGCTCCATTCAGGGTTCATTCATATTCATATTTCCATAAATTAGGACAGGGGTGCAAAATCAGCAGGTGGGGCCTGAGGACAGACTGACCAAATCGGAGAACCATTTATGAGCAGGCCCGAACGGAGCCACAAAAAACAGTAGGACTGGACCCGAATATTCATTCGACGGGTTGGTATTCAATTTTAAATTTTTGGATTTGAATATTCAGATTTTTTTGTGTTTTTTTCGCACACCTGGCATCCCCCTCGAAACGGCTCTCATTCGCACTTAAAAATAAAATCTGCTGAAATACAATACTCTTTTACAATTATCTTAGCTTAGCCGTTTTTATTAGGGTGGACAGTTGAAGGAACCCAACCTCGTTATATAATATATTTGCTTCTTAGCCTACTAAAGCGTTCCCTGAAACTGGAGTATTCTCTGTCTAGAGTGCACAACTGCATGAGCTTGTTTTTTGGGTTAAGCTGCGTTGCTTTGTCATTGTGGTAAATAGAATGTGGAAAATAGAATAATAGAAACAAAATGTATTAGCCTTTTTACTCGTTATTTAGGGCTGTGCCGGTAAACTTGGCAAACGCACCACTGCGGCTGAGTAGCACTGGCGGTGGTCCGCAAAAAACATTTTTTTTGTATGTGAATGCTGTTAAACTGTTTTACATGAATATTATGACACGAGTGAAGCACAAAGGTTTGTTTACAAAGTAAACAATAGGTTAGCAATTAAATGTTACATCGCAGCCATGGAAACATTTGGATTCATGACGAATGAGAGTTTGTGAGGCCAAAAATTTAAGCTTTGTCGGCTTTGTATTCTGGTTTGTGATCTGGTCTCCCGATTATCAGCGAATTTAACAATATTCCATTAGTTATTCCTGATCCCTCTCAAAGCGCAGAGCAGTAGGCTTAGGCTATATCATGCGTCTTTGTGTGGAAATATAAAACAAATTTTTAAAAATATATTTAACTTTATTATATTATTTAAGCAGAGGTGTCAAAAGTATTCACATTCGTTACTCAAGTAGAAGTATAGACACTAGGGTTTAAAAAGACTTCTGTAGAAGTTGAAGTATCAACTCAAGCTTTTTACTCAAGTAAAAGTGTAAAAGTAACTGGTTTCAAAACTACTTAAAGTATAAAAGTAAAAGTAATGCAAGGAAAAAAATGCCATTAAGGACAAAAGCTTAGAGCAACAGGGGCCGATAGTGCACTACCACCTCCTTAAAAAATCTTTTTCTAAAGGCCATCACTATAACGTTATATTAAAATGTTAATGTTGAAAAATGTGTGATGCACTACCTGTTTCAGCCGCATATATGCCCATAGAAAATGAATTTCAGTCCAATTTCCATTTTAGTAAAATGCAAATACATTAAAGAACCATATGTGTGTACAACTGAGCATTAACATGTGTTTCATGGAGCGGAAGATATGATGACTAGTTGCCTATAATTATTGTAATGGTGCAAAAAGTCAAACTTCAGAGACGTTATCTCGGAATGGTATATGTTTATACTTCTCTTTAAAGGCGTAGGTTTGATTTTGAGATTGGTGGGGACTGGGGACACTCACAGAAGCGGAGGAGGAATCAGGAAATTAATAGGATAATGTATTAAGGTTTTTAGTCTATATTGACCTTAACAATCCGTTAATTCATTAATTCTGTAATGTTACAGGTAACTAATAAAGACAAGGAGGCAGTTTAACAAAGACTTAACCTTACTCCGTTCATAGTGCAATGCAATAGTGCAATACTTTTTGAAGAAGCCAAACACGTCTGCATCTTTCATTAAAAGGATATAGTTCACCCAAAAACGAAACTCATTTAGGCTACTCACTCTCAAGTTGTTTCAAAACCAGTTTCTTTCTTCTCCTGAACACAAAAGAAGATATTTTGAAGAATGTCAATAACCAAACAGTTGATGGTAGCCATTGACTTCCATTGTAGGAAAAAAAAAATACTATGGAAGTCAATGGCTACCATCAACTGTTTGGTTATTGACATTCTTCAAAATATCTTCTTTTGTGTTCAGCAGAAGAAAGAATCTGGTTTGAAACAACTTGAGAGTTTTAAATAAGTGAACTATCCCTTTGACAGAAATGAACTGTTGGCATATATGTTTTGCATCAATACTGTCAAGTTTGTCCTGTTGGACACGACACAGCAAAACTGTCAGGTGTCACTTGTGACCATTGCATTGAGACATGTTTTCAGGGTCCTAAGTGCTGAACCTTCTTTCAGTCCCGCTGATGAGACTGGGATGACAAGCTTTCAACTTTATCAAACAGGCCTCTCATTTCAACAGACCAAGCAATGTTATTTTTTCATGTTTTATGGGGACTTTCCATAGACAATGATTTTTATACTGTACAAACTGTGTATTCTACCCCCCTACACTAACCCTATCACAGATAACTCTCTGCATTTTAAAAAAACATCCCTTAGTCTGATTTATACTGTTTTCAAAAGAAAAAAATCCAGACAAGGATTTCGGATATTGCCATCTTTATGGGGATATTTTGATCCTATAATGTATGGGTTACACACACACACACACACACACACACACACTCTCTCTCTCTCTCACACACACACATTTACACACACACACTCTCTCTCTCGTTTGCCACTTATCCCGCGATTGTCTTGCACTATATTGTAAAAACGTCTGTCCCCAAATCAATATTTGACGCGATTTGCCCCGTATTCTTGAGCAGAAAACTGTTGATTTCTCTGTCGCTTACCGCATCTAGGTTTCCTAATTCCTTCGGATGAGTTTTGCCGCTTCGCACAACCAAATGTAACAGCCTCTCACAAGTTAGAAAGAAAACACAAATCAGTTTAGCGATGTTCAGGAGGCGGGGCTCGGATCTATTAAACGTTTGTGTAATTGGTCATTTTTTGAACGATGACAAGCCGAAATGAAAACAAGCCGAAATTAAATAGGAGTAGCGAGGCTATTTTTAAAATGTAAGGAGTAGAAAGTACAGATAATTGCGTGAAAATGTAAGGAGTAGAAGTCGGCTGAAAAATAATTACTCAAGTAAAGTATAGATACCCAAAATTTCTACTTAAGTAAGGTAACAAAGTATTTGTACTTCGTTACTTGACACCTCTGTAATTAAGTAACCATTATTAACTGATATTTATTTCAATGCTTTACAGGCGCTAGTGTATTGTTTCATTGACTTAAGTGCTCAAATAAACACGCATATCTGTTACGAAATGGATGTTTGAGCCTCGTTTATTATTATTTTTTTATTTCCCTCCGTAGCTTCGAATATTTGGTGTTGATGACTACCGAAGCTTCGAAGCACAAAAAATGGTATTCGGACCAGCCATAAAAAACAGATGTTTCACTTCGCCCGCCCGTACCCATAGCAAAAGTGCTGAGAGCAGTTGGATCGGCGAGAAGGCATAAGGTCTGGTCCTGGGCCACTCCTGAGCCAGAGCATCCACTCCCATACCCCTTTCCACCAAGGCAGTTTAAGTGCTGGTTCAGAGCCAGAGCCTAGTTTCAAATCAGTTCTTTGTCTTTCGACACCCAAAGCACCAGCTCTGGACCAGGAAAAGTGGTTCGTAAGTAGCACCAGAACATTGCTGGTCTTAAAGAACCGCTTGCGCCAGGGGCGGGGTTACCGTGACCAACAAGACGAACAGAAACTTGTGAACGCCATTTTATAAATACAAGCTAATCGAGCTAATAGCAGCTGTAATCTCAGTCTAAATTACAGCGAGCTGCACGAACGCGTTGGATTCGCCATGTTTGGATGCCGATGTTTTTAATAGATTTGATGTTGGGTCTAATGATTTTGAACATTCTTCATTAAGTAGTTTCAGTGTTGTAATGTAACAGAGTACAAATACTTTGTTACTGTACTTAAGTAGAAATTTCACGTATCTGTACTTTACTTCGCTATTTAAATTTATGTCAGCTTTCACTTTTACTCCACTACATTTCCTAGATAAAATGTATACTTTTACTCCGTTATATTTCCACGAAGAATCTTCGTTACTCGTTACTTCAAAATAAAATCAGAAGAAATGTGTGCGACTGCAATAAGGGAGGTTTGGCGAATCACTGCTCCTAGATTGCATTACGCACGCTCTGCACGCTCTATTTCAGCGTAATGCTTGTTTGTTGCCAAAGGAGGAGGAAGCACAACTGAAACCGCCATGGAAGCACCTACTGGAGGACCGGGGGGAAACTCCTTTTCCTTGATTTACTGAAGCCTATGTGTGAAACGCATTTGCAGCTGCACAGCTAGCACATTGAGCGTCTAGCTCGCTCATCGGCTGTGCTGCGGCAACTGCATATCCAATGGCACGGGCGCCTCTGACGTCCGACCAATGAGCTAGCCCAACGTCATTACACGTCAGAGCCTGCCAAGGGGGCGTGGCCTTAGCCTATAATAGTCCCCTGAATTCGCCATCATAGCAGGTTTAACTAGCGGGTTTAACGACTGAAGCGACAACTCGCCAGGTTACTATAGTGCGGCCGGCTACGCAATACTCGTTCCCTCTCTCCTTTCGAACGGCCACAATAAAGTTCCCAATCAAAGTTCTAACCGCTTGCTTTAAAAAAAAAAAAAAACTTTTTACTTTTACTTCAAATACTTAAGTACATTAAATATCAGAAAATTACTTTTGATACTTAAGTACAGTATATATCAGATACTTTAAGACTTTTACTTAAGTAATATTCTAACTTTCACTTTCACTTCTACCAATGTCTTTTTCTAGGACGATACTTGTACTTTTACTCAAGTATTGCTTTCTAGTACGTTATACAACACTGAGTAGTTTACCACGGAGTTCTTCATCACATCCACCTCCAGCTCTAAGCTCATCATTTTCTCCCATTTGTGAGTATGTTACTGGTTTTTCTATATCAGTGGAACAAGTAAGAAGTGGGCTGAGGAGAATTAAGATAAAGAAATCTCCGGGTCCAGATGGTATTAATTCTAAAGTTCTAAAGGCCTGTGCTGATCAGATTTGCAGGGTGGTTCATTATTTTTTAACTTGAGTTTGCGTTTAGAAAATTTACCTATTTTATGGAAGACATCATGTGTAGTACCCGTACCTAAATTAACAAATCCCACTGAGTTCTCGCACTGTAGGCCTATTGTATTAACAGCACAGTTAATGAAGTTTTTTTGAAAGATTGGTATTAAATCATATAAAGTCAGTATTGTGTGGTGCTGAGGATAAATTACAGTTCACTTACAAAACTGGCGTTGGAGTGGATGATGCACTTATTTACCTTTTGCATAAATCCCTAAATCATATAGAGACCCCGGCCTGCACAGTTAGAATTACATTCTTTGATTTCTCTAGTGCATTCAACACTATTCAGCCTTCACTACTACGAAGTAAGATGGAAAATGTTGGAGTACATCAGGGTATGGTCAATTGGATAACTGATTATCTCTATAATAGACCACAGTATGTGAGGATGCAGGACTGTGTGTCTCAAGTAGTGAAGTGCAGCACTGGAGTCCCTCAAGGAACGGTTTTAGCACCATTTTTGTTCACTTTTTATACATCGGATTTTCAGTATAATTCAAAATCTTGTCATCTCCAGAAATTTTCAGATGATTCTGTAATAGTTGGCTGTATTAAGCACCACGATGAGAGTGAATATAGGGAGCTAATAAAGAGTTTTGTGGACTGGTGTGATAAAAATGGTCTCAAGCTAAATGCTAGTAAGTAGGCATGTGCCGGTATCAAATTTTCATGCTGCGATTAATTGATTGAGCTTTTATCACGGTATACGGTATTATCACGATATTTTAATTGCACAAGAGAAACAGACGGATTGGGGGTATCTAAAAAAAACTTGCATCACAATGTGTAATTGTGATTGTCAAAACATTAATTTTATTTTTTAGTGACAACATGTTATAATGTTTACATGGTTACTGAGGCTACTGTTTGTATTATTGCTTAACACAATTTTCATGATTTCAATTAAATTCTTGGATTTAATTTCAATCTTGATTCAATATTGACTCATTTGGATAAATATTAGGTAGGCTACAGTAGATAGCCTGGATTTAAATGTTTCTCAAGAAAAAATATATCTCACATAATGCTGTAAACATACAGAGAGAAATTAAATATAATGCATACAATATAAATATAATAATAATATAAATATAAAAATGTAATATATGCCGTAATTTTCATTATACCGTAAAACTTCAAATAGTAGCCCGGGCTTTTATTTTCCCAAACCGTCGAATTGCACCGGCTTGTATTTGAGACAGGCGTCTATATGAGTCAGGCCTTTATAATTTAGTGTTGAGATGTTGGTCATTGAGTGTATGTCTCTAATCTATAAAAATCTCCAAATGCTCCACGTTAAACTGCGGTCTTCCAACCTTTTACTGTCGCGTCGTCAATTGATTTTGATTAATATGCGCGAGGGAGAGAGAGCAAGACAGCGCTCGTGTTGTTTGAAGATGTGAGAGTGCGCGCGCGCGGCCGGGGCGCTCTCTCTCTCTCTCTCTCTCTCTCTCTCTCTCTCTCTCTCTCTCTGCTCGTAACGCGCCCTGTCAAGCGCAGCAGTCATTCTATTCTACATCACTCATCGATCAAAAAAAGCTTTGGAGGGACAAAAAATTGCTTTGGCGGCCGCGAAAAAGCGGACGATCTGACGGTTTTAGAGGATTAAATACAACCCGAAACTAAAAAACAGACCCGGCCTCTATTTGAGACCGGCCTTTATTTACCCAAACCTGCAGCCACACCAGGCGTGTAAAAGAGACAGGCGTCTATTTGGGACTCGGCTATTATTTGAAGTTTTACGGTAATAACAATTATATAATGACAAGTACATATATTAAAATATGTAATATAGTGCACATATTTAGCAAAATACTCCTCTCTATAGCTATTTTCTTATAGTCAACTAACATTAAATGGCTTTCCTGAGGTAAATGTAACGTTCTGTGACATAATTGTTCTCCTGCAGTGTTATTGACCTCGGTTGAAAAACACTGATTGATCGAAAGTACGTACCTTTCGGTGGGTTGTACTGTATCTTTAATAAAAAGTAACAGATGATCGGTTTACTTGATCTGAGGCGCGCGATCTGTCACGTCACATTTACAAGCACCCAAAACAGTATTTATTGTCTGAATTTCGTTATAAAACCTGAGAGCTGATATTTTTTCATATCAAAAGTAACCTGCTCTGTCTAATCTGTCGGTGTCAGTGTCTTCTTTGCTCCGCGATTTTTCTCTGGGTGAGAAAATGGATGTGTGGCGCGAGACCGTGTGAAAGTTTCAATTGCGTGAGTCTCAAGCTGAATGCGTGAGAGTTGGCAGCCATGCGGGGGATAAATAGTCGGCAGCGTTCCTCCTTCCGCCGTGCTTCTTCTCCATGTGAGGATTGTTTACATTAGACTAGAGTGCGCTCTGCATGCACACAGTGCTTATACATGTGATGTGGGGATTGTTTACATCAAAGTGCGCACGTGTTTTGCGCAGCATACGCATTGTTTTTTAAGCGGTTGATGGAAAATAAGCTGATTTTTAGAAAAATCTAAATTCGGATCTATTATTTTTCACGGTATTTCGAAGTCCCCGCGATAACAATATCGTGCATATTCATTACCGCGATTTATCGCATTACCGAATACCGGCACATGTCTACTAGTAAGAAAGGAAATAGTGGTTGATTTTAGTAGACTTCCTCAGAAAGCGGTACCAGTAAATTTAAGAGAGTCAGAAGTTGAGATTGTAACAACTTACAAGTATTTGGGTGTATATCTGAACAACAAGCTCAACTGGTCTGATAACATGATGAATGTCTATAAGAAGGGTCAGAGTTGTATTCATTTGTTAAGATGACTGAGATCCTTTGGGGTATGTCAGGTACTACTTAAGACATTCTATGAATCTGTAGTCTCATCTGTGATTTTGTACTCTATCACATGTTGGGGAGGGGGACTGTTGGAAAAGGAGAAGAAGAAGTTAAATGAACTTATAAAGAAGGCAGGCTCTGTCGTGGGGAGTGTGTTACCCACTGTAGAGGAGATAATGCAGGATAAAATGATTGGGAAACTTTCTCTTATGATTAATCATGACCGTCATCCTCTTAATGAAATATCTCGAGCTTTTGTGAGTACCCACAGCTCAAGATTAATTCATCCACGCTGCTACAAAGACCGCTTTAGAAAATCTTTTTTCCCAACTGCAATTAGATTTTATAATCAGTGTTATATAAGATGATGGTCGTATATAATCATAGCCATAATGCTTTGAAAAATTGATATTTGAGAACAAGACTTGTTGTTGTTGTTGTTGTGTATGTTGTTGTTGTTTATTTATTTATTGTATTTTTGTGCTGCTATGACATAAATTTCCCCCTGGGGATTAATAAAGTAAATCAAATCAAAATGTAGGTTCACAAAGCCATGAGCATCAATAGTAATGCGATGACCACCATTGTTGTTGGAAGGCTTGTTGGAGAAGCATCAGAGCTGCGCGGAACGATTAGAGCTGTGGGAGTGTTTGGAGAGCATACGACTCCTTGTGCTTTTGGATCGCTCTTGCAGTGCTTTGATGTCATGCGCCGATCGGTCTGCGAGAAGCCGATGCGTCTCGAACAAGCCCGGTGTGTTTGTGTTTGGCTCTACCGTGCAAGCATTGCTGGGAAACATGAGATGTATACAGTGATGTAAGACCTGGCTCTGTGGTGGCGCTCTGGCCTGTGGAAAGGCAAAATGGTTCTTAGAAGACTTGTCAGTCGAACCAACTCCGAACCGGCTCCGGCTCTGGCTCTGAACTAGCACCCGGTTCATGCTGGTGGAAAAGGGGTACCAGAGGCAATGGAGGAGAGAACCAGAGCGGGCACTGCGTAGACAGGCTCAAAGCAACAAATCTACTACCGCTTAACTGAACCGATGATGAAGATGAAGTCATGTTGACCATCCTGACCAGTGTATGACAACCCCTTAAATAGGGCAAGAACCTTTTTAGTACCAGAAACACTGCCAGCATCTCCAAACAGTTTATGTGCAAGCCACGATGCACCTCTTTCCAACTCCAAAGGCCGGCCAGCCCTGATAGACTGCCTCCCAGCCCGAGAGGGATGTGTCGTGATCATTGTCCAACGCCAAAACGCCCTTAGCTCTGCGTTTAATCACATGCAGAGGATGGTAGTGAGGCAAGATCTCTCAGATCTTGATCCACCACTGAAATGGTCTCATGTGGAGCAGGCCCAACTGAACCACATGGGATGCTGCTGCCATAAGACCCATCAGTCTGCGGCATAACTACGTGGACTTCATGTCCAGTTCCGAACTGGATAGACAGCATTGAATGACTGACTCCAGTTTGTATCCAGCCTCTCACGGAGACTTCAGATGCCTCAATCACAAAGCCTGTGAAGAGACGACTCAACGCCGGCGATACGGACCCTCTATGGTGGACGGCACTGATCCTCAACAACTCGTCTCAATACCGGCGTGATTACTTGGACTTCCAAAATGACTTGTAATGCTCCCCGAATCATGCACTGTTCCTTTGTTGGCCAGAGGAGAACTGGCCCTCCGACTGAGCCTGGTTTCTCCCAAGGTTTTTTTCTCCATTCTGTCCCTGATGGAGTTTTGGTTCCTTGCCACTGTTGCCTTGGCTTTTGGCTTGCTTAGTTGGGGACATTTAATATTCAATAATATTATTTATCTGCCTTACTTAAGGTGGATGTTGACGCAATTTTCTTTTAGAAACAAACTTTCTTGTATTATTTTCATGTTATCACTGTGAAGCTGCTTTGATACAATCTGTATTGTAAAAAGCGCTATATAAATAAAGGTGACTTGACTTGAATGCATGCTGGAGACTATGCCTACAAATTTGTATGCTGACTTGGCAGCAACACTCTTATGAGTTATGAATGGGTGGTCCTAAATGATTGAGTATGAAATCTCAATGAGCTACTGCTGAACCCTGGGATTGAGCTAATATCAGCCAATATCCAGGCAATTCAAAAATTCGGACACACTGGAGCCGCAAAGGGGCCAGAATCGCATCCATACACTTTGTGAAAGTTCGAGGAGCCAGAGCCAGTCCGGACGGAAGAATGCCGTACTGGTAATCTTTGTTCCAAAAGCAAACCTACTTGACGATGTGGAAGTACGTCGCCTCAGATCGATGGTCACCAATCAATCTCTGGTTCAGATTGAGACAAGATGGACTTCAACGTCAGCATCTTGAAATTGCTTATTCCAAGAGCAAGATTCAGGTGACAAGTCCAATCGGATGCCAACCAGGATACTTCTTAGAAGTGGCAGCATTCCTTGTTTAATGTTAAGATTTCTCAGATAGAAACTGGACGTTGAAACCATGCAACAGACTGATCCTCCCGCATGAGGCCCCGAGACACCTGAGTGGCGGGAAGACCTCTTAAACATAGGGCTGGGCGATATGGCCTAAAAAAAAAATCCCCGATTTTTTCACCAAAAACCCGATTTACGATTTAAATCGATTTTTTTCTCTCCCTACTTAAAATCAATCTGTAGATGACAAAGAAATTGTTCAAAACAAGTTTTAACTTTATTTTGTTTTGATATTCCCTTCTAGGATATTATCTGGATTAAAGTGCAATCAGAAACAACAAGCTAAAAAGACAAGAGGGCAGGCCCTGTGATTGTAAATAGTATAAATGTAACATAACATAAAATGGGTGGATTGGGATTGGGGGGGATGTGTAAAAAAAAACGAAAAAAAAAACTTGCATCACAATAAGTTTTTTGTGATTGCCAAATTATTTGGTAACTAAACATAATTTTATCAAGTTTATTAACTATGTAAACACAATGTTTACATGGTACAAAGACTGGTATGCTACTGTTTTTATTATTGCTTAGGCTAACACAAATTTCACAATTTCAATTTAATTCTTGTGATTTGATTCTGATTGATTCAATATCAATTCCTTTGGATAAATATTAGGTACAGTAGATAGCCTACCTTAATGTGTTATGTTAATTGTTCTCCAAAAATAAATCACCTAATGCTGTAATACAGAGAGACCCTGTCATAACAAACAACGTTATAATATTTTAATGATATAGGTAAAAATATAATAAATGTGTAGGCTAATATAGTTATCATTTAGCAAAATACTACTCTCTATAGCAATTATTTTAAGTCCAACTAACATGCGTGCTATGGGTAATTAAAAGGCATTCCTGAGGTAAATGTAACGTTATGTGACATATGTTGTTCTCCAGCTGTTTTATGGACATCTTTCCGTGGTTGAAAAACACTGATCGATCGATTTTATTACATTTCGGTAAGTTAGTAGTGAAGAGTAACAGATGATGGGTTCACGTGCCGCTTGAACTGAGATCTGTCAGCGATCTTTCACATCACATTTACAAGCGCCAAAACGGTGTTTATTGTTTGAATTTCGTAATAAAATTGACAGAATCTGAGAGCTGAGAATCTGTTTCATATCAATAGTAGGCTAACCTGCTCTGTCTAGTCTGTAGGTGTCAGTGTGCTCTTTGCGGTGCGATTTTTCTCTGCGTGAGAAAATGCATGTGTGCGTGAGAGTGTGTAAAAAGTGACAATTGCGTCTCTCACAGTGAACTCGAGAGAGTGGACAGCCCTGCAGATTCAGTTTGTAGATGTTTTCGGCGGGTGTGCTTCTGCTGCCGCGGTCTTGTTCATTTGCCATGTTGTTTGTGTATCATTCTCTATCATGGCAAGCGCTGAGCCCGGTCGGAACTACGCGTCGGCGGTTGTTAAAGAGAAAACCGATTTTCATTAAAAAAAAAAATCGCCGCCGTAAACTAGGCCTACACATTCGAGTTAATCGATAAAATCGATTTATTGCCCAGCCCTACTTAAACAGGGAACTGTCAGATCACTTGATCAGGCAAGCCAGCGCCAACCGCAAAAGTGGGAGCTTGGATGCCGACATAGACCCTGTACATGTGGCCTTAGGGCTTTCCTTTCAGACTCCGAAAGCTAAAGCGCGGAGAGCGGCTAAATTCAGTCCGAAACGCAACAAGCGGCGGGACAGGCTGAGAGGCAAATACACTTTGTGGTTCTTATAGGAAATTACTCTTAAGCGCAAACGCATTCACACAAAAGTTACAAGAACAGTAATTAGCCATGCAAATCACTGTTTGGTAGCATGAAGCGTCAAACATTTGTAGTGCATGATAACGTATGCAGTAGGGCTGGGACAACGCGTCGACATCAGATTAAGTCGACGCAAAAAATACGTCGACGCAAAATATGCGCGTCGATTCGTCAGACCCAAAACAAAGATGGCGGCGCCGGAGAGTAGTAGCAACACGAGTGCCTCCTCAGACTTTCAAAGTGCAAGGTGCAAAGTGCACTCGTTCCTCTAAAGTAGAGATGCACCGATTGATCGGCTGGTGACCGGAATTGTCCGATTTTCACGTGATCGGCCATGACCGGCCGGTCAGTCTGACATATTCCGATTTTATGCCGGTCAAATGCACTCGGACGCCGCATGATTAACATCGCGCAACATCAGCATCACACGTGCACACGGAACGCACATGTAGGGAACCTCGTGAATTACGGCCGTTTCACACCGCAAGCATGAGCAGTGCGGGGTTTTTTTTCCGGCGTGCATGTTAATCAATGAGTGCATTCACACCGGGAGCAGGAGCAGCGCGTGAGCAGCAGTGAAGCGCGGGTTTCGGCGCAGAGTATTTTTTTGCAGCACTGCTCTCAATTAAAGTAAAAGCACACTTTTGATGGACAAAATAAATATGATTTCACTCAAAAAGTGCCCAAAATGCACAGAATTTGCATGTCTCGTGTGTTTTAACAAGAACTGGAGTAGGCTATGTCAGAAAAGAAAATGAAGACTCAAAAATATTTATAGAATTTTTTTTTTATTGAATGCTAGACATCAAGTTGTTATTTTCATCTGAAAGAAAAATTACAAGATTCACTATTTTTTAGTAAGCTAGGCCTATGTGTTTTCAAGGCTTCAAAGTTTTATTGAATGCTACCTCTGACTAAGAATGCATTACTTTGCACTTGTATATTTTTTTATTTTGGAATTTTAAGAGCAATAAACATATCTTGCAATGTTAAGGAATTCATATTTTTTTTCATTCAGATATATAAATCAACATGTATAAATTGGTATTAGTCAATTAATGGGGAGATAATTGATAACAGAATCGAATCGGACAGAAAAACGAATCGTTAGATTAATCGATGCACAGAAAAAATAATCGCTAGATTAATCGTTTAAAAAATAATCGTTTATCCCAGCCCTAGTATGCAGCACTTAAATCACCACTACCATGCAGAGAGAGAAAGGGTAAACCCATCTGTATAGTCTGTAACACAATTGCTCAGCTCAACAATCCCAGTTGGGCTGACAAGAGAAGAGTAAATAATAATAATAATAATAATAATAATAATTCATTACATTTATATAGCGCTTTTCTCTGCACTCAAAGCGCTTTACATCGAAGGGGGAATCTCCTCAACCACCACCAATGTGCAGCATCCACCTGGGTGATGCGATGGCAGCCATATTGTGCCAGAACGCCCACCACACACCGGCTTACTGGTGGAGAGGAGCCAGAGTGATGAAGCCAATTGGTATATATATATATATATATATATATAGGGGTATGATTAGGAGGCCATGATGGACAGAGGCCACTGGGCAAATGGGATATTTTGTGACCACAGAGAGTCAGGACCTCGGTTTAACGTCTCATCTGAAGGACGGTGCTCTTTGACAGTATAGTGTCCCTGTCACTATACTGGGGCGTTAGGACCCACACAGACCACAGGGTGAGCGCCCCCTGCTGCCCTCACTAACACCTCTTCCAGCAGCAACCTGGTTTTCTCAGGTCTCCCATCCAGGTACTACCCAGGCTCAGCCCTGCTTAGCTTCAGTGGGCAACCAGTCTTGGGCTACAGGGTGATATGGCTGCTGGCTGGAAATAGTCATGCAAAATTGTGTTGGTAGCGTGAAGCGTCAAAAATCATGTTGCACGATAAATGTGTGCCACCGATTTCCTAAGAGTCCGCACCTAAAGTAGTCACACGATACAAGAGTTAGAAGCGTAAGCGCAAAATCAGATGCATGTGCCTGCATTACGAAGTGCAGAGAGAGACCGGAGAAACCTCTGCTCACTCGGCATCCACTATGGCATTAGTGGAACTACTCTTAATGTGAACTCACACACTCATTGATCAGCTCAAAGCAGCAGCGGAGCGGAACAAATTAGCAATTGGTCGGGCAGACTAATGCTTGGAAGCATGAAGCACCTAAACTATAGTGCTGAACAATATGTCCGCGGCAGAACTCCTCAGAGTTTGTGCCAAAGCAGTCCCACGAAACAAGAGTTGGAAGCGTAAGCACCAAACAAAGTACTCGTGCATGCATAAAAGCCTCTCGCGCTGTTCAATAAACACAAGACACTTGATCCAGCAAAAGAGGAATATCCATCAACTCGCCCATTAAAACCCCTAGCTTACATCTACATTGCATGACACCACGGAAAATCTGGCCTGCAGCCGAAATAATCGCTTTAATACGAGCTTCCAGAGCAGGAATCAGATTTTAATAAACCACCGCATGTATTGACCGCATTGAACAAACGCATGTAATCCGGGGAGAGAGAGAGAGAAAGGACTCATGCCGTCCGCATAACCACAGAGGCGGAAGAACGAACATCTTTCCTCAGAGAGAGAACGAGCTCAGAGCGCAACACTTATACAGAGGCACCAGTCAGATGGGCTTACCTGTCCTCCTACGTATTACCATCTTACCTGTCATCATGAGCCCGCGCACCTGTTGCATGCATCCACAAACTTACGGAAACTCATCGCGTCCGCCTGAGAGGAGCAATATTCTGCTCTAGATAGTTGGCTTAGAACACGAGAATCTCTTTCCGACGGGAAACAGAAAATTTGCTTTCTGACGAAATTAGATCTGATGAAATGGCGCGTAGCACGCTGATATGAAGCATGCGTGACGTATTTTCGGGCCGGTGCTAAGCACTACTGGCCAATAAATTGGCGTGATGGAATAGACCTTCTGTAGCCCCGCCCCTTTTCATGGCTGTGCTCGTTGTCTTTTGTTTTCCGGTTTGTATTTTCACTGCGATCTTACCATAGACTGTAAAAAAATATGGACGTAGTATCCGTGACGTCACCCGTGGTTTCTGAAGAGCGTTTTTGAAGCCTAAAGTGGGCGGGGCTAACCGTCGCCATCTTGGCAGCGCGTCACCTCTCGTCACTACCGTCATGCTACTGGCCTCGCGCTAAAGTGACAGCTGATTGAAGAATTAAAGCCAATAGTTAAAGTTCATTTTTTTGCCTTTCGAAATATTATAATAGTTAAAAGACATAACTAAAAGTGAGACTATTTACTTTACTTTTTTTATCAACTTTATTAATCCCAAAAGGGGCAATTAGTTAAGAGCATGTAGGCTCAGATGGGTTAAACCAGCTTTTAAACCAGCAATTAAAGATTTTACCTCAGAAGTTCAAGTAAATGCACTAGAAATCTGCGCTCATTTAAGTGTGCATGGACGAAGAGAAAGCTGACACCTGCAGGATTTCATCTGACAGTACTTTTTATTTTACACTACAAAGTTAAATAAGCATATCTGTTCCGTGAGAGCAACAGTACCGCATAATGAGTGTGGTCTCTATATCTACAGACGTTTTTAAATCTAAACTCAAAAAAGCAATGAAATTGTCAGACATCCAAATTAGTGCATGCGAGGAAAACAACTGGAAATACAGCGCTGGTTGTTCTCTCCATCCTCGACAACGACGGAATCCAACGGCGTGCATGGGCGAAGGTATAATACGTGTATTAAATTGTATGAAATAATCCCGAAAAAAGCACAAACACAGCTGAGGGTGACGCTAACAGACAGCAGACAAACCACTAGCAGTGAAAGCAGCCGCAATCCACCTGTCACTCAAGTGGCCACGCCCTTAATTATGCAGAACTTTAAAGGGTTAGTTCACCCAAAAATGAAAATTAAGTCATTAATTACTCACCCCCATGCTGTACCAACCCCGTAAGACCTTCGTTCGTCTTCGGAACACAAATGAAGATATTTATGATTAAATCTGAGAGGTTGATCACTCCTACATAGGCTCCCTAAGGGAATGACACTTGACGGCCCAGAAAGTCATTAAAGAAAATGTTTAAATATTCCATGTCGCAACAGTGGCTCAACTATAAGTTTATCAAGCGACGAGAATACTTTTTGTGCGAAAAAACAAACAAAAATAACGACTTTATTCGACTATTCCTTTTCTTCCTTGTAGGCCTGAAACGAGACTTCAAGAGATTTCCACGACGCGACGCATAAGGTCTTACGGGGTTGGTACAGCATGGGGGTGAGTAATTAATGACTTTAATTTTCATTTTTGGGTGAACTAACCCTTTAAGGCTTAATATAATTTCAACGGATGAGTTCAAAAAATTCACCCCCCTCACAGTCGTCATGAAGGGCAAAATTAGCGATATAGACCAAAACAACTATTTGCCACCAGGCTGTAAACATGTTTTTTTCTGCTGTGAAGTGAGGCATTTTAACATGGCGGAGATACAGATTTGACTCGCTTTTGCAGTCAGCCTCAAGCGGCCACTCGATGAACTGCAGTTTATTTCACTTCCGTGTTGGCTTCAAGAGAGAGACGGGGAGGTTGCCGCTTGGATCTTACCTATTTATGAATGAACGGCTCGTTTTAAAATCTTCCCAGGCTACTGACATTTGTTAAGCACAATGCTCATGATAACTTTCGTTTACTCTAAGTAAATTCACTTCACAAACTAATTACTCCTCGACAGCGATGCCATAGAAATATAATGAGCTACTGCAAAAGCGGAAGTTCAAAAACAATATTATAAGACGGCTGCACTTGTTTCTCCGGGGAATACGGTCTACAAGCGGTCCAGACACACCGACTGTTCCCATAGCGACGCTTTTCCCATTGCGACGCGGTCAGTGTTGACAGACCTCTGAAAGCTAACTAAATGCTTGTTGTGTTTTGCAACAATGACAACTTTAGGATGTTTCACTAAATGAATTTGTTTTTAGAAATTAACATTTCACCCTTTTATCGTACGTTATATTATTTACATTTATACATCAGATGCGTTTATGAAAAGATAATCATTGAAGAAATAAAACGAGTACACGGTTTTTATAAACAGCATAATCATTTGCACTCATAAGCCAAACAACAACGCAGTTTATGTATAATATTTCCTCGGATATCATCTTCCGAGTTTCACGCACCTGTTTTGATATGATTCGTCCTTTTCTCTTTTGCACAAAGTCGTTTTCTCAGATCATCATTTTCCGACTCAATTCTCAGAATCTTATGCTGATATTCGCTGACAGTTTGTTCCACTGAATCCAGGATGTCACTGACAGTCACTCGAAAGATTTCATTTAATGAAGATTCAAGAAAAGCTTTTAAATCGCCAAACTTCGCCATTTCAACAAACACACGGAGCTGCTGCTGCAGTGACCGGAGAATCGCCGCGAGCGCCACCAAACTCATCGCTGCCCCCTCAGGCCTGGAGGAGATCTACACCCAAACTCACCGCTGCCCCCTCAGGCCTGGAGGAGATCTACACCCAAACTCACCGCTGCGCTGCCCCCTCAGGCCTGGAAGAGAACTACACCCGAACTCACCGTTGGATCGATAGGGTTGGATCGTACGTCAACGGCGCCGCCATATTTGTCCGGGCAACTTGCAGTAACTCTCATAAGTGGAGTGAAGAAAAGGTGCCTTACTATTTTGACAGCTAGTTGGCCACCAAAGTCAAACTATTAATAGCTATTTAGTAATTAAAAATGAGACATTATAAGCGATATTTTAATGTTTGCTTGATTCTTATGAAGTCTGAGCTTATATTATAATTTATATGAACTAATGTAAATGGAAAGTGAGTCATCAGTGCAGTGCAGTGATCAGAGGACTAAACCCACTCATCTCTACAAACAGCAGGTGTTAGGATCGCTTGTCCTGTAATCGTGGCTCATTTAGATATATATATTTCCCCATTTTAGTTAGGACAACTCTAACCTCGAGGAGCCTGTCAGTGACTGTTCTCCACATTTCCAAGAGATTGTGCCTGCCTATTAATACTATACAACTTATGCTTTAATATTATTTTACTATTCACAACTCACTATTTTATTTACTATTTTTATTTTACTGACTATATTATTTTACAATTTATGCTTTATATACAATTTTATTCAGTTATTATATTTTATATCATACTCATAGTTAATATCCTACTCAATTGTATTTTAAGGCTAATAATAATAATAATAAAATGCAATAGAATTAAACTGCCATACTATATATTGAACTATTACATCTGACCTTATATTACGCTTATATTTCATGCAATTTATACTGTACTGTAGTTGTTCTATTTTTTTTTCCACCATATCCATATCACATAAATGTTCTATGGTTGTAACATGTTTTACTGGATTCATAGGAATAATCTTATAACCAGGGGTTTAAGCTGTGATATTAATGTTGCCCACTAGAGGAAGCCACAGCATAAATAATCGTTTAAGCCCAATCCTTTTCTAAAGGTTTCCATTTGAATGGAAATAAATGCATTTAGTTCATTTGTATAATTATGGTGTACTGACAGTAAGAAGCAGTGAAACTATTATAGATAATTAAATGTATAGGGCTATGAAAACACGGACTGAGAAACTGCTTCTTTCCGAGTGCTGTGACCTCCATTACACACACACACACACACACACACACACACACACACACACACACACACACCTTCCAGCTAGTGACTTAATTGCATTTTATTTTGCTGTAATTGTTACTGTTTGTTGCTGTTATTGTTGTTTTTTTAAGTTTTGTTTTGTTTAGGTCTTTTGCTGAGATTTAGACAGAATTTCATTGTACTATTATACAATTACAATAAAGTCTAACTTTTTAGACCCCAATAAAACACATTTTTAAATCTTCATTTAAAATGAAGAGACAATTTTATTTGTTTATGTATTAAAAATAAAACAAACACTTGTGTGTTAAACTGCAAGCATAAGGTTAACAGGAAAACTATATAGAAAAAAATAAAATAAATGAAAAGAGCCTTAAGATAAATACTTCAGATAAATAAGGTTTAGAGCTGCAAATTACCTTCACTTTCATTTTAAAATTGCCCTGATGTGACGTGATTCAAGAGAAAACGCTAATATGACGGTGTTTAATGCAGAAAAAGCTATTTCCACAACAAAATACATTATGGTAATTTCATGTACATTACATTATATTACATTACGGACATCTCTGCAATTATTCAACCGGAAAAACAAACCAAAACTATGCTTGACACGCGTGAGTTATCACAATTCCTAATTACAAATGATAATTTACAAGCTCTAACTTGCAAGAATCCACCGTTTTTTTAAATAGGGCTTATTCACATTCTTTCCTACATTTAGATATGTGTGCAAATGCATTTTTGTCTCAGTGCATGCATTGTTTTAGTTTGACAGGGTCGGCGCTAGCTTAGCTTAGCACAATGAATGGAATCCTTTGTTGCCAGCTAGCATGTCCTGAGTAAAAGTGATAAAAAAAATGAAAAAACCCCACATAATTACTTCTTGTGGCCTGCGTATTCACAACGAGTACAAATAGCGATGCAGATTAACACTAGGCGATTTCCTATGCAGATACTGACTTGGGACTAGTAGGCCTATATTAGGGGGAAGCACAGGCGAAGCACTGCTGCTTATGCGAAGCACTGCTACTTGGGCGTAGAAATATCATACAATACATTCTTCTTCTTCTGTTTTTTTGACGCGTTTGTTTATTGAAGTCGTGGGTTTTCATGTGTTGCGTGATATCTCTGCGCCCAAGTAGCAGTGCTTCGCATAAGCAGCAGTGCTTCGCCTGTGCTTCCAAGTTATTGGACCAAAAACCTCTGCACATACTAACCTAGAATACTGTCTTACACTTGATGGCTGCTCTGTTAAGTCCTCCTTGTCGGTTAGGAACCTGTGTGTGTGTGTGTGCTCTTTGACACCAATCTTTCATTTGAAAGTCACGTTTCTAGTATCTGTAAAACCGCATTCTTCCATCTTAAAAATATATCAAAATTACATCATATGCTCTCATTGGGAAATGCGGAACAATTAGTTCATGCGTTCATGACCTCAAGGCTAGATTACTGTAATGCTCTACTGGGTGGTTGCCCTGCACGCTTAATAAATAAACTACAGCTAGTTCAAAACGCCGCAGCTCGAGTTCTTACCAGAACCAGGAAATATGACCATATTAGCCCGGTTCTGTCAACACTGCATTGGCTCCCTATTAAACATCGTATACATTTTAAAATATTGGTGATTACTTACAAAGCACTAAATGGTTTAGCCCCGCAGTGCTTGAGCGAGCTCTTAACGCATTATAGTCCTTCACGTCTATTGCGATCTCAAAATTCCGGCCAGTTGATAATACCTAATATCTAAATCGACTGCAGGCGGTAGATCCTTTTCCTATTTAGCACCAAAACTCTGGAACAGTCTTCCTACCATTGTCCGGGAAGCAGACACTCTCTGCGGCCCGATCGCATTAAGGGTTTTCTGTTCTCTGTTAGAACGGTGTCGTGTTAGCGGCCCCTAAGCTAATAACTAATGATCTTTGCAACGGAACTGAATCAATCAAAACTAACTTTATCTGGACAATAACTTTATTCTAGAGCTGCTGTAAAGCCAAAACAATCTCTGTTACTGTAATCTCCTGTTATCACTGTAAAGCTGCTGTGAAACAATCTATAATGTTAAAAGCTCTAAATAAATGAAGGTTACTTGACTTGACTTTTTAACTAGCTTTCTAACTTTAGTGAATATAGTGTTTAAAGTGTTGTTGTTTAAACACAGTCTGGCCTTCACAGATGATCAGATATGAAGATTAAACTGTGTAATAATAACTCAGTTTATGTCACTGGAAGAAACATGATAATCTGGCATTTTCATATGTTCTTGATCTACCGCACAGGAAGTGTGAGGTGATGTGAGGAGCAGCAGGAAGTGATGCACTGATCTCTCTCTATCAGGGTCAGTTCGTGTTTCATCAGTCTGTCAGGGTTAGAGTGCTTATGTTCAACATGATGATTATAGTAATTCTGAACTGCAAGAAAACAGTTTACTGTTCTCTGTTTAACAGTGTCTGTCTTAATCTCACTCTTAACACACACACACACACACACACATAAACACACACACACTCTCTCTCTCTCTCTCTCTCTCTCTCTCTCTCTCTCTCTCTCTTTCAGTGGAAGTTGTTTGTGGTCAGGAAGTGTAAATGTGTCTCAGTGCTTCTTGAGCAAAACTCATAGCAGAGCACATCCGCCCTGTGCGTCTTGTAGAAGAGTTCAGAGGGCTTTACTGAAGGACACGGCTAAGGTGAGCTTCATTCTCTACACTTCTCTGAAACCATCATCACTTTAGATATTATAAATCATCTCATTGATCGTGTGAGGGCAATGCGAACATGCAAACCAGACATGCGGCTTATGGGGGATTTCATGAATGACATGTAAAAGTGAATTCATTGCTTATTTCTGTGGCTGGTTTTACTATTTTCAATACTGCAAACACTTACTCTGGTCCTGTCGTTTGGACATAAATAATGAGAAATTCATTATAAGGAAATAAACCTGTCCTACATCTTGCACGACTTCACAGATATTCATTGCAATGTGCCGTTTATATTTTCTTTTGTGTAAATGCTGAACTCAAGCAGCTGGTCTGCAGACCTTCCATTTAAATAGCAGAAATGAGAGATTCAGCGTTCTCACACACACGGCTGTGAGTTGTGGTGGTTTTGTGGTGTCAGAGCGGCATGGATATGACGGCTAATGAAATGTTTTTATCTCTACGGATGCACCTTAGACTGAAATTAGCGTTTTCATACTCTAAATGTTTGACATCACATGTTGTATGGAATGAATGCTCATGATGATATAGATGACATTTGTTTTCTGAAATATCTTTCAGTCTCTTGGAGCTTGTTGGTTGAAAATTTTGTTCTGCGTGGGAGGAAACAGTGTTTCTAAACGTCGATCTCAAAATGGACGCCCTGCTCATCACTGAGGACAAAGACTGAAAACAAACCCTTCCTAAACTCCTCATCATGACCATCTAAATGAGAAGACTATGGAAAATATAGTAGACTATCAGGAATCTGACCCTTACCTGGAGGCCCAGCAGTACATTGAGAAAATGAAGCAGGAGGACGAGGGCGTCTCTATGAAGAGCGTGGGTCTGGATGTGTCCGATCACGGGCTCGTGGGTCTGGATGTGTCCGATCAGGGGCTCGTGGGTCTGGATGTGTCCGATCAGGGGCTCGTGGGTCTGGATGTGTCCGATCACGGGCTCGTGGGTCTGGATGTGTCCGATCACGGGCTCGTGGGTCTGGATGTGTCCGATCACGGGCTCGTGGGTCTGGGTGTGTCCGATCACGGGCTCGTGGGTCTGGATGTGTCCGATCACGGGCTCGTGGGTCTGGATGTGTCCGATCACGGGCTCGTGGGTCTGGATGTGTCCGATCTCTCTCCGACCGTGTTCCCGCTCTCTCCTCTCTCTCATGCCACTGTGCAGTGGGACGCTCCTGAAACTCCCGAGACTCCCGCAGAACCCCCGTCTCCTGGATCCCGCCCTGAAATGGACTACGCTGACGGACCGGCGTTTGACTGGACCTTGAATGTGCCGTCCGCAGACCTCAATTATATCCCGAATCAGGACGGCGTGTTTGATTGGCCGGCTGAAGCCGAGTCAGAAGAGGACGTCAGACTTGCTTCTTCCCAGGTGTGTGTGCCGGGCAGAGGAAGGGCCGTGTGGTTTCTCTGGAAGACATGTTCTTGTGTCCGTAACCGGGGACCTGCTTTCTTTATATTTGTGTGCACTTTAGAATGTGGTTTAATGTATTCGTACCTTAGAGGAACAGCTTTTGAAACGATCCATTTTTTAGTTCACCATTTAAGCCTACAAAAACTTAAAGTAGAGTTTGTTTGAATGAGTTGGTTTAGATTTGACCAAAAGATGCTGAATGCTTGGGTGAAGTGAATCTGTTCTGATGTTTTCCCCCGACAGGCATGTGATGCACAGAAATCAGATTCACAAACACAGATGGCAGCTTCACATGAGGAGTCCTCCACATCTTTTGCACATATCACAGGTAACGTCTCAATGCTTAAAGCTGATGTGATTTAGAATAATAGAAGAGCTTTAAATCATATTGTACAATGGGTGAGGTTGTATTTGTGTGACAGTTGTGAAATGGCCATGTGTTCGTCAGCTGTGAATGTTGAGCTGTTTGCTAACTCAGTCGATTTGGCTTCCTCTTCAAGTGTCTCATTGCATAACCTTTAAAATGTGGTCACATGCACACCAGTTGGCCATCAGCCTTTACATTCCTAGAGCTTTGGACTGGGTGTTGTTCTGGAGGGCCTTTTGTGTGTTTTTAGAAAAAGAAGCCACAATACTCTGAGAACACTGAAGTGTTCTTCTGAAATCTGTCATGGAAGTATTTATCTGTGCTTTATCCATCAGATTCCAGAGCAGATGTGACTGAAGAGCATTTTGATCTTTCTGATGGTGCTCAGATCCTTATGGACACAAAAGACTCAGAGATTGGACCAGTTCAAGAGAGCTCACAGTCGCAAGAACAGGAGGAACCCGGCATGTTAGTCCTTCCCAGAATCCTGTTCACCCACGAGGAAAGCACAGATTCAGGCAGTAAAGAGCAAACAGGAGAGTGGACTGAGAGCGAAGCCAACAGAGAATCAGCAGATGCAAGAACCGGTACTCAGGATCTGATTGAAGAACCTGAGGTTGTGGAGAAGGAAGAGTCCAGTCCTCCAGCGGTCCGGTCGGATCAGTCACAGAACACCATCACTGATCCACCCGAGCCGCTGTCGGACCTCACCAACGGCTCGGTGGACCTCGAAGAATCAACACTGACACAAGAGCCAGACAAGATGAGCACATCCGTTACAGCGACAGAGATCAGCCAGAGCAATGACATTCATGGCTTAGACCGAGCGAAATATAGAGAACAGCTGGTAAATTCAGAGCAAAAGGTTGAGCCTGAATACAGGCTTCCAGCAGAAGCACAAGAGTCTGAGCCGAGAGAGCCAGCGGAGCGGGTCCGGTGTTCAGATGAGCAGAAACCCTGCCAGCAGACGCCAGGATCAGAGTCCAGTGACCGGACACATGCGGCGGAAGAGGATATGACATCAGAGCAGCGTATGACATCAGAGGAGGATATGACATCAGAGCAGCGCATGACATCAGAGGAGGATCCGGATACTAACCCCGTGGGTCGCTGCATGAACGGCAGTGCCGAGGCGGGGAGCCGGGCCGAGGCTCAACGCTTGGCTGAGCGGCTCTACAGACTGGATGGGTTTCAGCGCACAGATGTGGTCAGGCATCTGGACAAAGAGTAAGTCTTTACCTGGCATTGATGAAGTGTATGAAACTATTTGTGTTTTGACCAAATCTTCTCATTTGCCTGTTCTTTTGATAGCAACGAGTTCAGTCGTGCTGTTGGGGAAGAGTACCTCAAGTTCTTCGACTTTACCAACCAGACTCTGGAGCAAGGCCTGCGGTAGGCTTCTAATTCCCAATAAATCTGACCAGTGAGGACATGCACCTCCGTCAAGAGTTCGCTCAAGTGTTTTTGGGCTCTTCCTGATTCTTAGGTCGTTTCTGAAGGTGGTTGTTCTGACGGGTGAGACTCAGGAGCGCGAGAGAGTCCTGCAGCGCTTCTCCTCTCGTTTCCAGCACTGTAATCCTGAGGGATTCTCCTCAGGGGGATCCGTGCTCACGCTCACCTGTGCCGTAATGCTGCTCAACTCAGACCTGCACGGACAGGTGAGTCACGTCTCCTTCATTTATAGCACTTTTTACAATACAGACTGTTTCACAGCAGCTTTACAGTGATAACAGGAAAATAATGCAACAAAGATTGTTTTGGCTGGACAGCAGCTCTAGAAGGAAGTCATTGTCCAGCTTAAATACGTTTTTAATTGATTTATTTCCAGTTGTAAAAATCATTAGTTATTAACTTAAGGGCCGCTTACACGACACCATTTTCAACTGAAAACAGAAAACTTTTAATGCATTCTGGCCGTTTGAGAACGCGAACTTACATAGGTTTCAAAGTGCAAGTTTTTGAAAACGAGTTTTGAAATCGATACTGTTATCATCTCCGTGTAAACTTCAAAAACGTGAATCTGTGGAAACAGTGACGGTGCACATGTGTATTACGTGTTTAGTCTCTAGGCATACGCGTTTGAATGTGTATGTGCGCGGGCGCGTAGTCTTTCTTTACTAAGTGACATCGCCAATCACTTGTCTGGCATGAATACAGCGTTTTTAGCCATTTTCGCTGATCCGTCTGAACGGGAATCATTTTGATAATGTTTTCATCTGTACAGAGGAAAAAACGTTCCCGTTCTCAGTACATCGTTGTCGTGTAAACGTACCCTTAGTTCATTTATCGAAACAGCCGCTCTAGAGAAACAGTGATGCCATCGTCCAGCTCAGTTCAGTTCTCATATAATGTTGTAAATGCAGGAGATCAATAATATTAGGAGTAATAAGTGTCCCCAACTAAGCAAGCAGAGGTGTGCAGTGGTGAGTCTCACGTGTTACTAACATAGTAAAAGGGTTCGTTCAGACCCCAAACGTTTGAACGAGGAGTGCATTTGTGATGTCACTTGATCTTTGTAAGAGTAATCCTTTACTTGTGTCGTCAGAATGTCGGGAAGTCCATGTCCATGGCTGAATTTGTGTCAAATCTGGACGGCATGAATGGAGGCGAGAATTTCAGCAAGGACTGTCTGAAGGTATGTTTGCCGAATCTTCACGTGTTGCATTACATGCTTCACTGCTGTGGTGGTCAGTAGTGATTCGGTTTCTTCTGTCTCTTCCAGAGTCTCTACAGCTCCATCAAGAGCGATCCGCTTCAGTGGGCCGTGTGAGTAAACCAACCAGCAGTGCTGATCTGACTTCTGATCCGCTGCTTTATCTGCTTTATCTCTGTTCCCAGAGAGGACGAGGTTCTGGCTAAATCCCTGATGCTCGAGCAGGACCTGGAGCAGGACGGGCACCTGCGATCGAAGAGTAACCCCTTCCAGGATCTCCCTCACGATAGGAAGGCCACGGTGTTCCAGAAAGGCTTTTTAAAGCGTAAAGCACATGCAGACATCGATGGCAAACGCAGTGAGTCACAGTGTGGATAAAGACAAGTCTCATGTACACTTATCATCTAAGCTACATATATGCAGTAGTCAGTCTTAAAGAGGCCACGTTCACCAGACAGCGTTCAGACGCATTTCTTTCCAGAGCGTAGGTTTGATTTTGACATTGTTGGGGGACATTTATTTACTCTGACTACTCAGGTAATGTCAATGGTATGACCCATTTCAGATGCGGCCACAATTACAACAACAGTGGTTGCATATGAGTGTATTTTAATTGTTTGATCATTATTATAGCTAGGGACAATTCAGTAATCACTGGATATTGGATATATGTCCCTAGTGTCTAGAGCTGCCCTCGACTAAATATTTTTCTAGTTGACTAGTAGTCGTCCATTTAAGCGATTATTCAACTAATCGCATGTTTATATTAATAAGCCATAAATCATAATATTTAGCTTTTAATTGCCTATATAATACATAGCCTAATCAGCGCGGAAACACACTCTTAAAGCGTGCCACAGCGCACCGGCAAACGTAATGATTATGAATGGGAGACTGTCAAAACATTTGAATAATTTGTTGATAATGTTTTCTGTGTGTTCAGCTGCAGAGATTAAGTTGACGATGCTGACTCGTCATCTCCGCATTAGTGGACGCGCCTTTATGCAGGGTTCATACGGATTACGTCATCTGAGAATATTTATTTTCCATTTGAATTGGTTCATTTAAAAGTAGACATACAAAGCTTTCTATAGAAACAGTATATTTCTCGTGTCTGTGAGGCAAGTATACACTGAGTTTCGGGTCACTAAAACCGGGACGGCAGAAAACGCATCCTGTTTTCTTTATTTTACAAAGGCACAGTGTTTTGTTGTTATTGTGAGTTTACAGAAATAAAAGTAGACCCTTTACAGTTTGCATTACTCTTATATGTATTACCAAAATTTTAACACAAACACAGATTGGCACCTAATAATTGCGCACACTTATCTAGGTTAACATTAGAGAGCGGACTTGTAAAGTTGCTGCAACTTATACGTTTCAAGTGTTAAGCCATATTTGAGTTTAGGGTTGCCGATAACGATCTGTCCGTCACAGCCTGTGTGATTTCGCCACTTCCTGTGAAGTTTGTTTCTGTGACTAACCAACTAATAACATTTTGGTCGACCAAACTTCTTCTAGTCGACTATTGGAGGCCAGTCCTACTAAATGTCCCCCTTGATCTCTTTGCTTCGGTAGCTTAACTGATCGATATTCAACACATAGGCCTACAAAGAATAATTAAATATATCCTTTTATTCCACAAAACTATCAGTCCTCGAAAACCTAAAAGCATACTAAAAGCATTACTGCTCTGAAGCCAGACAGAAATGATGTTGTTTGATAGTATGAACTTATAGTGGCGGCGGATGTATTTAGAAACACAGTTTCACCATGTTCACGAACTCTGACAGTCAGTCTAGAAGTCCAACAATTCATCACCGCTGCTGGAAACGCTAGACAACTAGTCATTTTTTGTCCAGTCAATGAGGTGACCATCTTGACCACCCTACAGCACATTAAACACGCTGATCACTAACTGAACTGATTTGCAGCTCCGTGGGGGAAGCGAAGCTGGAAGACGTTCTACGCCTTGCTGAAGGGAATGGTGCTTTACCTGCAGAAGGTAATCGCCAGAGACCGATGATGGCAGCTGTGGGGAATATGTCAATACAAACAGATGACACACGTCGTCATGTTTTGTGCTATAGTGGCATGTCTGCTTTTTATACAACCTTGCCAAAGCAACAATACTAATAGCAGTGAAAGCTAGATTGTTGATCAGTATGTGTGTGTGTGTGTGTGTGTGCAGGATGATTACGGGAAGGACTGCCAGAGCTCGGAGGAGGTGGTCAGTGTTCATCACGCTCTGGCCGAGCGAGCCCTGAACTACACCAAACGCCCGCACGTGTTTCGCCTGCAGACGGCCGACTGGAGAGTCTTCCTCTTCGAGGCTGCGTGAGTGTGTGTGTTCGAGGCTGCGTGAGTGTGTCTGTTCGAGGCTGCGTGAGTGTGTGTGTTCGAGGCTGCGTGAGTGTGTGTGTTCGAGACTGCGTGAGTGTGTGTGTTCGAGGCTGCGTGAGTGTGTGTGTTCGAGGCTGCGTGAGTGTGTGTGTTCGAGGCTGCGTGAGTGTGTGTGTTCGAGGCTGCGTGAGTGTGTCTGTTCGAGGCTGCGTGAGTGTGTGTGTTCGAGGCTGCGTGAGTGTGTGTGTTCGAGGCTGCGTGAGTGTGTGTGTTCGAGGCTGCGTGAGTGTGTGTGTTCGAGGCTGCGTGAGTGTGTGTGTTCGAGGCTGCGTGAGTGTGTGTGTTCGAGACTGCGTGAGTGTGTGTGTTCGAGGCTGCGTGAGTGTGTCTGTTCGAGGCTGCGTGAGTGTGTGTGTTCGAGGCTGCGTGAGTGTGTGTGTTCGAGACTGCGTGAGTGTGTGTGTTCGAGGCTGCGTGAGTGTGTGTGTTCGAGGCTGCGTGAGTGTGTGTGTTCGAGGCTGCGTGAGTGTGTGTGTTCGAGGCTGCGTGAGTGTGTCTGTTCGAGGCTGCGTGAGTGTGTGTGTTCGAGGCTGCGTGAGTGTGTGTGTTCGAGACTGCGTGAGTGTGTGTGTTCGAGGCTGCGTGAGTGTGTGTGTTCGAGGCTGCGTGAGTGTGTGTGTTCGAGGCTGCGTGAGTGTGTGTGTTCGAGGCTGCGTGAGTGTGTGTGTTCGAGACTGCGTGAGTGTGTGTGTTCGAGGCTGCGTGAGTGTGTGTGTTCGAGGCTGCGTGAGTGTGTGTGTTCGAGGCTGCGTGAGTGTGTGTGTTCGAGGCTGCGTGAGTGTGTGTGTTCGAGGCTGCGTGAGTGTGTGTGTTCGAGACTGCGTGAGTGTGTGTGTTCGAGACTGCGTGAGTGTGTGTGCTCGAGACTGCGTGAGTGTGTGTGTTCGAGGCTGCGTGAGTGTGTGTGTTCGAGACTGCGTGAGTGTGTGTGTTCGAGACTGCGTGAGTGTGTGTGTTCGAGACTGCGTGAGTGTGTGTGTTCGAGGCGTGAGTGTGTGTGTTCGAGACTGCGTGAGTGTGTGTGTTCGAGGCTGCGTGAGTGTGTGTTCGAGACTGCGTGAGTGTGTGTGTTCGAGACTGCGTGAGTGTGTGTGCTCGAGACTGCGTGAGTGTGTGTGCTCGAGACTGCGTGAGTGTGTGTGTTCGAGGCTGCGTGAGTGTGTGTGTTCGAGACTGCGTGAGTGTGTGTGTTCGAGGCTGCGTGAGTGTGTGTGTTCGAGACTGCGTGAGTGTTTGTGTGTTTGAGGCTGCGTGAGTGTTTGTGTTCGAGACTGCGTGAGTGTGTGTGTTCGAGGCTGCGTGAGTGTGTGTGTTCGAGACTGCGTGAGTGTTTGTGTGTTTGAGGCTGCGTGAGTGTGTGTGTGTTTGAGGCTGCGTGAGTGTGTGTGTTCGAGACTGCGTGAGTGTGTGTGTTCGAGACTGCGTGAGTGTGTGTGTTCGATGCTGCGTGAGTGTGTGT
>CM060595.1:185000-240000 GCA_030578255.1 Tiaroga cobitis
TTGTTGTGTGTTTCACAGAAGTCTCGTTACGAGGTGTATCTGTTGTTGTGTGTTTCACAGAAGTCTCGTTATGAGGTGTATCTGTTGTTGTTTGTTTCACAAAAGTCTCGTTACGAGGTGTATCTGTTGTTGTGTGTTTCACAGATGTCTCGTTACGAGGTGTATCTGTTGTTGTGTGTTTCACAGAAGTCTCGTTACGAGGTGTATCTTTTGTTGTGTGTTTCACAGAAGTCTCGTTACGAGGTGTATCTGTTGTTGTGTGTTTCACAGATGTCTCGTTACAAGGTGTATCTGTTGTTGTGTGTTTCACAGAAGTCTCGTTACGAGGTGTATCTGTTGTTGTGTGTTTCACAGAAGTCTCGTTACGAGGTGTATCTGTTGTTGTGTGTTTCACAGAAGTCTCATTATGAGGTGTATCTGTTGTTGTGTGTTTCACAGAAGTCTCGTTACGAGGTGTATCTGTTGTTGTGTGTTTCACAGAAGTCTCGTTATGAGGTGTATCTGTTGTTGTTTGTTTCACAAAAGTCTCGTTACGAGGTGTATCTGTTGTTGTGTGTTTCACAGATGTCTCGTTACGAGGTGTATCTGTTGTTGTGTGTTTCACAGAAGTCTCGTTACGAGGTGTATCTTTTGTTGTGTGTTTCACAGAAGTCTCGTTACGAGGTGTATCTGTTGTTGTGTGTTTCACAGATGTCTCGTTACAAGGTGTATCTGTTGTTGTGTGTTTCACAGAAGTCTCGTTACGAGGTGTATCTGTTGTTGTGTGTTTCACAGAAGTCTCGTTACGAGGTGTATCTGTTGTTGTGTGTTTCACAGAAGTCTCGTTACGAGGTGTATCTGTTGTTGTGTGTTTCACAGATGTCTCGTTACAAGGTGTATCTGTTGTTGTGTGTTTCACAGAAGTCTCGTTACGAGGTGTATCTGTTGTTGTGTGTTTCACAGAAGTCTCATTATGAGGTGTATCTGTTGTTGTGTGTTTCACAGAAGTCTCGTTACGAGGTGTATCTGTTGTTGTGTGTTTCACAGATGTCTCGTTACGAGGTGTATCTGTTGTTGTGTGTTTTACAGAAGTCTCGTTACGAGGTGTATCTGTTGTTGTGTGTTTCACAGAAGTCTCGTTACGAGGTGTATCTGTTGTTGTGTGTTTCACAGAAGTCTCGTTACGAGGTGTATCTGTTGTTGTGTGTTTCACAGAAGTCTCGTTATGAGGTGTATCTGTTGTTGTGTGTTTCACAGATGTCTCGTTACGAGGTGTATCTGTTGTTGTGTGTTTCACAGAAGTCTCGTTACGAGGTGTATCTGTTGTTTGTGTGTATCTGTTGTTGTGTGTTTCACAGAAGTCTCGTTATGAGGTGTATCTGTTGTTGTGTGTTTCATAGAAGTCTCGTTACGAGGTGTATCTGTTGTTTGTGTGTATCTGTTGTTGTGTGTTTCACAGAAGTCTCGTTACGAGGTGTATCTGTTGTTGTGTGTTTCACAGGAGTCTCGTTATGAGGTGTATCTGTTGTTGTGTGTTTCATAGAAGTCTCGTTACGAGGTGTATCTGTTGTTGTGTGTTTCATAGAAGTCTCGTTACGAGGTGTATCTGTTGTTGTGTGTTTCACAGAAGTCTCGTTACGAGGTGTATCTGTTGTTGTGTGTTATACAGGAGTCTCGTTATGAGGTGTATCTGTTGTTGTGTGTTTCACAGATGTCTCGTTACGAGGTGTATCTGTTGTTGTGTGTTTCACAGAAGTCTCGTTACGAGGTGTATCTGTTGTTGTGTGTTTCACAGAAGTCTCGTTACGAGGTGTATCTGTTGTTGTGTGTTTCATAGAAGTCTCGTTACGAGGTGTATCTGTTGTTGTGTGTTTCACAGAAGTCTCGTTACGAGGTGTATCTGTTGTTGTGTGTTATACAGGAGTCTCGTTATGAGGTGTATCTGTTGTTGTGTGTTTCACAGATGTCTCGTTACGAGGTGTATCTGTTGTTGTGTGTTTCACAGATGTCTCGTTACGAGGTGTATCTGTTGTTGTGTGTTTCACAGAAGTCTCGTTATGAGGTGTATCTGTTGTTGTGTGTTTCACAGATGTCTCGTTACGAGGTGTATCTGTTGTTGTGTGTTTCACAGAAGTCTCGTTACGAGGTGTATCTGTTGTTTGTGTGTATCTGTTGTTGTGTGTTATACAGGAGTCTCGTTATGAGGTGTATCTGTTGTTGTGTGTTTCACAGAAGTCTCGTTACGAGGTGTATCTGTTGTTTTGTGTTTCACAGAAGTCTCGTTACGAGGTGTATCTGTTGTTGTGTGTTTCACAGAAGTCTCGTTACGAGGTGTATCTGTTGTTGTGTGTTTCACAGAAGTCTCGTTACGAGGTGTATCTGTTGTTTGTGTGTATCTGTTGTTGTTTGTTTCACAAAAGTCTCGTTATGAGGTGTATCTGTTGTTGTGTGTTTCACAGAAGTCTCGTTACGAGGTGTATCTGTTGTTGTGTGTTTCACAGAAGTCTCGTTATGAGGTGTATCTGTTGTTGTGTGTTATACAGGAGTCTCGTTATGAGGTGTATCTGTTGTTGTGTGTTATACAGGAGTCTCGTTATGAGGTGTATCTGTTGTTGTGTGTTTCACAGATGTCGCGTTACGAGGTGTATCTGTTGTTGTGTGTTTCACAGATGTCTCGTTACGAGGTGTATCTGTTGTTGTGTGTTTCACAGATGTCTCGTTACGAGGTGTATCTGTTGTTGTGTGTTTCACAGAAGTCTCGTTACGAGGTGTATCTGTTGTTGTGTGTTTCACAGATGTCTCGTTACGAGGTGTATCTGTTGTTGTGTGTTTCACAGAAGTCTCGTTACGAGGTGTATCTGTTGTTGTGTGTTTCACAGATGTCTCGTTACAAGGTGTATCTGTTGTTGTGTGTTTCACAGAAGTCTCGTTACGAGGTGTATCTGTTGTTGTGTGTTTCACAGAAGTCTCGTTACGAGGTGTATCTGTTGTTGTGTGTTTCACAGAAGTCTCGTTACGAGGTGTATCTGTTGTTGTGTGTTTCACAGAAGTCTCGTTACGAGGTGTATCTGTTGTTGTGTGTTTCACAGAAGTCTCGTTACGAGGTGTATCTGTTGTTGTGTGTTTCACAGAAGTCTCGTTACGAGGTGTATCTGTTGTTGTGTGTTTCACAGAAGTCTCGTTACGAGGTGTATCTGTTGTTTTGTGTTTCACAGAAGTCTCGTTACAAGGTGTATCTGTTGTGGTGTGTTTCACAGAAGTCTTGTTACAAGGTGTATCTGTTGTGGTGTGTTTCACAGAAGTCTTGTTACGAGGTGTATCTATTGTGGTGTGTTTCACAGAAGTCTCGTTATGAGGTGTATCTGTTGTGGTGTGTTTCACAGAAGTCTTGTTACGAGGTGTATCTATTGTGGTGTGTTTCACAGAAGTCTCGTTATGAGGTGTATCTGTTGTGGTGTGTTTCACAGAAGTCTTGTTACGAGGTGTATCTATTGTGGTGTGTTTCACAGAAGTCTCGTTATGAGGTGTATCTGTTGTTGTGTGTTTCACAGATGTCTCGTTACGAGGTGTATCTGTTGTTGTGTGTTTCACAGAAGTCTCGTTACGAGGTGTATCTGTTGTTGTGTGTTTCACAGAAGTCTCGTTACGAGGTGTATCTGTTGTTGTGTGTTTCACAGAAGTCTCGTTACGAGGTGTATCTGTTGTTGTGTGTTTCACAGAAGTCTCGTTACGAGGTGTATCTGTTGTTGTGTGTTATACAGGAGTCTCGTTATGAGGTGTATCTGTTGTTGTGTGTTTCACAGATGTCTCGTTACGAGGTGTATCTGTTGTTGTGTGTTTCACAGAAGTCTCGTTACGAGGTGTATCTGTTGTTGTGTGTTTCACAGAAGTCTCGTTACGAGGTGTATCTGTTGTTGTGTGTTTCACAGAAGTCTCGTTACGAGGTGTATCTGTTGTTGTGTGTTTCACAGAAGTCTCGTTACGAGGTGTACATGAGGGTGCTGGAGGCCTGGCATACGCTGTCGGACTCACCGGTGGGAGACCGGCTGATGGAGCTGGACGAGGGATTGTGGACAGGAGTGATGGACGAGGAGGACGAGGAAGACCCCGGGATGAAGAGATCGCACTCCAGCCCGTCTCTGGAGTTAGAGACGCCTCCTCCGCCCGTCGTGAAGGTCCGACGCAACATCTCAGAGAGACGCACATATCGAAAGATCATCATTCCTCGGAGGAACAAGGAGATTTGAAAACTTTTGGAAACTGTCAAGACATTATTGATGCACTTGAACCCTTTAAAGTTTGACATCATTTAATATATTTTTAATGTCTGTCTCTTCCAAGGTAAAAATAGCAACAACTGTAGTCTTTTTAAATATACAGTATTTTTGCACAAAGCTCTTATTATTTGACCCTCTTCATACTGTCCACAAGAGGGAGATGTTGCTAAAGATGTTTAAATGAAGGACAATAACTATCACACTTCAGTAAGAGTTTAACGTGTGGTCAGCAGAACCACAGTAATCAGTGAAGCAGAGATGCAGTGTGTTCAGTGCTGTCACTCAGGAACACTTGTTCCAGACACATTTTCCTCTGTTTAAATCATGGTGATAAAGAGATCTCTTAACGTGCCACTGCTGAATGGCTCTTGTGTACCGAGTGTTTGTGAATATCTCATATCCTTCCATTTAAACCAAAACCCGTGATTAAGAGCAGAAGCTGAGGATCTGTGTGATGGATTGTGCCTTTAGGCTCAGGATGTGATAAAGATCTGAAAAGCCGATATCAGATAAATTCACCTGTTGACACGTAAACAGATTGTGAGGAATAAACAATCAAAGTGTCAGTGAGTCAGAAAATGAGTGAACACCCCTCAGATAGAGTCAGACTTCTGCAAGTGCTGATGTGTGATCCTTAATATGTCTAGACTAATGATTTTGTACTTGAGCCGCTGAATACAATTATTTTCAAGAAACCTACATGAACATACATTACACACAGTGTTAGAGAAATGCTTCAGAAATTAAGCATGGAACCTGTTTTGTAGCTTCCACATACTACAGCTGAAGCTTGTGTGTGTGTGTGTGTTTGTGTGTGTGATGCGAGCAGAAGCTTAGTGCCGGAGCCGTGGAGCGCGTGTGTGTGTGTGTGTGTGTGTATGAGAGAGAGAGAGAGAGAGAGAGAGAGAGAGAGAATGTGTGTGTGTGTGTGTGTGTGTGTGATGCGAGCAGAAGCTCAGTGCCAGAGCCGTGAAGCGTGATGTGTGTGTGTGTGTGTGTGTGTGTGTGTGTGTGTGTGTGTGTGAGTTAGCTCAAGTTGTTCAGTGTTTTTGTTCCTGCACGTCTGTCTGGCTGAAGGGTTTTGTGGTCTCTCGTCAGGCCTGGTTGAGTAATTAAAAAGGCAAGCGGAGGCTTTTCTTCATTAAGGGTCCTAACAGCACTCACCTCCATCTTTCTCCTTCTCGCTTCGTCTGTCACAAAAATTCCTGTCATCATTCCTCTGAAATCCTCTTTGTGTCATTGCTCGCGCTCAGCGGATGATGCCTTAACTCTCGCTCTGGTTTCTCCTTGCTCCTCGTCGCTCCTCATTGTTCCTCCTCGCTCCTCATCGCTCCTCGTCGCTCCTCATAGTTCCTCAGTTCCTCATCGCTCCTCATAGTTCCTCAGTTCCTCATCGCTCCTCATAGTTCCGCATCGCTCCTCATCGCTCCTCATAGTTCCTCATCGCTCCTCATAGTTCCTCATCGCTCCTCATCGCTCCTCATAGTTTCTCCTCGCTCCTCGTCGCTCCTCATAGTTCCTCATCACTCCTCGTCGCTCCTCATAGTTCCTCATATTTCCTCATCACTCCTCATCGCTACTCGTCGCTCCTTATAGTTCCTCATAGTTCCTCATCGCTCCTCGTCGCTCCTCATAGTTCCTCATCGCTCCTCATAGTTCCTCATCGCTCCTCATCGCTCCTCATAGTTCCTCATAGTTCCACATCGCTCCTCATAGCTCCTCATAGTTCCTCATCACTCTTCATTGCTCCTCATAGTTCCTCATCACTCCTTGTCGCTCCTCATAGTTCCTCATCACTCCTCATCGCTCCTCATAGTTCCTCAGTTCCTCATCACTCCTCATAGTTCCTCATCACTCCTCATAGTTCCTCATCGCTCCTCGTCGCTCCTCATAGTTCCTCATCACTCCTCATATTTCCTCATCACTCCTCATCGCTCCTCATAGTTCCTCATAGTTCCGCATCACTCCTCGTCGCTCCTCATAGTTCCTCATAGTTCCTCATCGCTCCTCGTCGCTCCTCATAGTTCCTCATCGCTCCTCATAGTTTCTCATCGCTCCTCGTCGCTCCTCATAGTTCCTCATCGCTCCTCATAGTTCCTCATCGCTCCTCATCGCTCCTCATAGTTCCTCATCACTCCTCATAGTTCCTCATCGCTCCTTATAGCTCCTCATAGTTCCTCAGCACTCCTCATCGCTCCTCATAGTTCCTCATCGCTCCTAATAGTTCCTCATCACTCCTCATAGTTCCTCATCACTCCTTGTCGCTCCTCATAGTTCCTCATCACTCCTCGTCGCTCCTCATAGTTCCTCATAGTTCCTCATCACTCCTCATAGTTCCTCATCACTCCTCATAGTTCCTCATCGCTCCTCGTCGCTCCTCATAGTTCCTCATCACTCCTCATAGTTCCTCATCACTCCTCATATTTCCTCATCACTCCTCATTGCTCCTCATAGTTCCTCATAGTTACTCATCACTCCTCATAGTTCCTCATCGCTCCTCGTCGCTCCTCATAGTTCCTCATCGCTCCTCATCGCTCCTCGTCGCTCCTCATGGTTCCTCATAGTTCCTCGTCGCTCCCCATAGTTCCTCATCACTCCTCGTCGCTCCTCATAGTTCCTCATCGCTCCTCGTCGCTCCTCTTCGCTCCGCATCGCTCCTCATAGTTCCTCATTGCTCCTCGTCGCTCCTCTTTGCTCCTCATAGTTCCTCATCACTCCTCATAGTTCCTCATCACTCCTTGTCGCTCCTCATAGTTCCTCATCGCTCCTCATAGTTTCTCATCGCTCCTCGTCGCTCCTCATAGTTCCTCATCGCTCCTCATAGTTCCTCATCGCTCCTCATCGCTCCTCATAGTTCCTCATCACTCCTCATAGTTCCTCATCGCTCCTTATAGCTCCTCATAGTTCCTCAGCACTCCTCATCGCTCCTCATAGTTCCTCATCGCTCCTAATAGTTCCTCATCACTCCTCATAGTTCCTCATCACTCCTTGTCGCTCCTCATAGTTCCTCATCACTCCTCGTCGCTCCTCATAGTTCCTCATAGTTCCTCATCACTCCTCATAGTTCCTCATCACTCCTCATAGTTCCTCATCGCTCCTCGTCGCTCCTCATAGTTCCTCATCACTCCTCATAGTTCCTCATCACTCCTCATATTTCCTCATCACTCCTCATTGCTCCTCATAGTTCCTCATAGTTACTCATCACTCCTCATAGTTCCTCATCGCTCCTCGTCGCTCCTCATAGTTCCTCATCGCTCCTCATCGCTCCTCATCGCTCCTCGTCGCTCCTCATGGTTCCTCATAGTTCCTTGTCGCTCCTCATAGTTCCTCATCACTCCTCGTCGCTCCTCATAGTTCCTCATCGCTCCTCGTCGCTCCTCTTCGCTCCGCATCGGTCCTCATAGTTCCTCATTGCTCCTCGTCGCTCCTCTTTGCTCCTCATAGTTCCTCATCACTCCTCATAGTTCCTCATCACTCCTCGTCGCTCCTCATAGTTCCTCATCGCTCCTCGTTGCTCCCCTTCGCTCCTCATCGCTCCTCATAGTTCCTCTTCGCTCCTCGTCGCTCCTCCTTGCTCCTCATAGTTCCTCTTCGCTTCTCATAGTTCCTCATCACTCCTCATAGTTCCTCATCACTCCTCATCGCTCCTCATAGTTCCTCATCACTCCTCATAGTTCCTCATCGCTCCTCATAGCTCCTCATAGTTCCTCATCACTCCTCATCGCTCCTCATAGTTCCTCATCGCTCCTAATAGTTCCTCATCACTCCTTGTCGCTCCTCAAAGTTCCTCATCACTCCTCGTCGCTCCTCATAGTTCCTCATAGTTCCTCATCACTCCTCATAGTTCCTCATCACTCCTCATAGTTCCTCATTGCTCCTCATAGTTCCTCATAGTTCCTCATCACTCCTCATAGTTCCTCATCGCTCCTCGTCGATCCTCATCGCTCCTCGTCGCTCCTCATGGTTCCTCATAGTTCCTCGTCGCTCCTCATAGTTCCTCATCACTCCTCATCGCTCCTCGTCGCTCCTCATAGTTCCTCATCGCTCCTCTTCGCTCCTCTTCGCTCCTCATCGCTCCTCATAGTTCCTCATCACTCCTCGTCGCTCCTCTTCGGTCCTCATAGTTACTCATCACTCCTCATAGTTCCTCATCACTCCTCGTCGCTCCTCGTCGTTCCTCATAGTTCCTCATCGCTCCTCGTCGCTCCCCTTCGCTCCTCATCACTCTTCATCACTCCTCATAGTTCCTCATCACTCCTCGTCGCTCCTCGTTGTTCCTCATCACTCCTTATCGCCCTCCTGTGTTTATCTTGTGTTGTTTGTTGGAGGTCGGTCGCCTTCTCAGACGATTAGATGTGAAAGACAGTTAATGTAAAGACCATTTCAAAGGCCTCACATGTAGCATTTCAATTCATCCCTCCATCTCCTCATACTTTACAGTGGTTTTGTTGCTTTGTGTGTGTCACGTTGAGAAAGGTGGTTTTATCGATCAGAAGTTCCCAGTTTAGATGAGGATTCATTTGTGGTTCAAATGCATATTTATATCCGTGAGTGTTTCTTTTTCTTATTCTGCTCCACACACTCTGAGATCTTGAGCTAACACTGATGAGCAGAGTTGTATTAGTGCTGGTGTGTGTCTGTGAGCCGGTGAAGGTGTGTGTGTCCCGGGGCGTCTCGATGACCTGTGTTTGGCCTCAGATCTGCATTACACTCACAACACGGCCTGAAGAGAACAGACAATGACATGCTGCAAGCTTTTACAATACAGATTGTCTCAAAGCAGCTTTACAGTGATAACAGGAAAATAATGCAACAAAGATAGTTTTGGCTTTACAGCAGCTCTAGAATAAAGTTAGTGTCCAAGTTTCAGTTTAAGTGTTTAAGTTCAGTGTTGATTAATGTCCGTTGTAAATCATTAGTTATCAACTTAGGGGCCGTTTACATGACACCATTTTCAACTGAAAACAGAAACATTTTAATGCATTCTGGCCGTTTATTTACACGACAACAACGTTTTGGTGGCCTGAGATTAAGAACACAAACTATGAAATAGGTTTCAAAGTTTTTGGCTTTTGAAAACGAGATTTGAAAGCCATACTGTTATCATCTCTGTGTAAACTTCAAAAATGTGAATCAGTGGCGGAATGAACATGTGTATTACGTGTTTAGTCTCTAGGCATACACATTTGAATGTGTATGTGCGTGGGTGCGTAGACTTTCTTTACTAAGTGACATTGCCAATCACTTGTCTGGCATGAATAATACAGCATTTTTAGACGTTTTTTTCAGATCCGTCTGAACGGGAATCCTTTTGATAACATTGTCTTCTGAACAGAGGAAAAAACTTTTCTGTTCTCAGTACATCGTTGTCGTGTAAACGTACCCTTAGTTCATTTATCAATACAGCCGCTCTGGAGAAACAGTGATGTCATCGTCCAGCTCAGTTCAATTCTCATAAAATGTTTTCAATGCAGGAGATCAATAATATTACGAATATTAAGTGTCCCCAACAAAGCAAGTCACTTCAGGGATGCGTTGTCGTCGTGTCCAGGCGCAGGTCCTCCATCAGATCTGGAAACAGCCCGGATCCGTCTGACTACGGTAAACCTTGGGATAAACTGAGAGACTAACATTAACGTAGATGCCATTCTTCTTATGATGTAGCGAGTACATCAAGTGTTATAGGAAGTGTTCCCGGTTCCGGCTGACCTAATTTATGCAGCCTAATAATAATTTTTAATGATTTCAATTACAGAAATTGATAGTGTTATGTATATGCCAGGTTAAAGAGATGTGTGTCAATAGTGTCAAATGCAGCACTAAGATCGAGTAACACTAATAGAGAGATACAACCACGATCGGATGATAAG
Organism: Tiaroga cobitis; assembly: GCA_030578255.1. Lineage (NCBI taxonomy): Eukaryota > Metazoa > Chordata > Actinopteri > Cypriniformes > Leuciscidae > Tiaroga > Tiaroga cobitis. The sequence continues at coordinate 195,127 of CM060595.1, forward strand.
AGCAAATCATGTGTGACTCTAATGAGAGCGGTCTCAGTGCTATGGTACGGTCTAAATCTGGACTGGAAATCCTCACAGATTCCATTTCTTTGTAAGAAGGAACATATTTGTGAGGATACTGCCTTTTCTAGTATCTTTGACAGAAAAGGTAGATTCGAGATCTAATTTTGTAGGATCAAGTTGCATTTTTTTACTAAGCGGTTTAAGAATAGCCAGCTTAAACGTTTTCGGTAAGTGTCCTGATGACAATAATTAATAAATAAAATTAAGAAGAGGATATATAACTTCTGTAAGCATCTCTTTCAGTAGCTCAGTCGATAAAGGGTCTAACATACATGTTGTTGATTTTGATCAACCAGTTTTATTTAACGAGTTTAGACAATTCTCCCTCTCCAATAGCAATGAATGAATGGAAATTTTCCTCAGGGAAACTACAATGCACTAATGATTCGATACTGTAGTGGACGGTTGCATGGTTATCATTTTCTCTACAATATTATCAATCTTGCAAGTAAAGAAGTTCATAGTCATTACTGCTGTGCTGTTTGAAAACGTCTGGGGTTGAAGCTTTATTTCTCATTAATTTACCCTTTGTATTAAATAAATACCTAGGATGGGTTTGTTTTCTTCTGAGAGGGTCGTAAAATAAGCAGATCTAGCAGTTTTTAAGGCCTTTCTGTATGCAATAATGCTTTCTTTCCACGAAATGCGAAAAACCTTTAGTTCTACCAGAAAGACTCGGGAGATAAATTGAAAAGCTGTATACATTTATTGACAGCTCAGCAAGCATAAATTTATGAGCTCTTTGGCGTAGGCCCCTGTCCTTAGCGAGCAAAGCGAGGTTAGCCGAATCTGCATGTCCCGCCTGAGATGAAGGCGGGGGTGCAGCCGACCCCCTGGAGGTAAGGAAGGGACCATCCTGGTGGTGGTGATGGGGAGGATGGAGGGGAAGATACCATCTTGGTGGTGGTTGGGGAGGGTGGAGGTGAATGGCAGCGTCAGCATCTGTGAACTCAGACAAGTGTAAGTACCAATCTTTTATACTGTGACTGTTAGCACCTGATTGGATAGGAATGAGGTAATACATGACGCACTGATTGAGTCTTCCTGACAGAACTTAAGCTAAAGCTTTCATTTTTGTTTTCTTCCAGTTACGCTGCATTTTTCAGGCTGTTGTCTTAAGTGCCAAAGTGTGTGTGTGTGTGTGCACTCTTCACCTGCCCAGGATCTTGCTGACGCACCCGTGACTGACCCTCAGTTGTCTCGAGATGTCGCAGGGTCTCACGCCCTGATGTGCCATATCCACGATCCTCTGCCGGATCACCTCGGGGAGCGGCCGGCCGTTCACAAACATTCCTCCGAGCTGATTCAGACCCCCATGACCTGGAGAACACACACACACATCAACATCAACACACACTGAACACACAGGAGCTGATTCAGACCCCCATCACCTGGAGAACACACACACACACACACACACACACGAGCTGATTCAGACCCCCATCACCTGGAGAACACACACACACACACACACAAGCTGATTCAGACCCCCATCACCTGGAGAACACACACACACACACATGAGCTGATTCAGACCCCCATCACCTGGAGAACACACACACACACACACACACACACACAAGCTGATTCAGACCCCCATCACCTGGAGAACACACACACACACACAGGAGCTGATTCAGACCCCCATCACCTGGAGAACACACACACACACACACACACACACACACACACACGAGCTGATTCAGACCCCCATCACCTGGAGAACACACACACACACACACACACGAGCTGATTCAGACCCCCATCACCTGGAGAACACACACACACACACACAAGCTGATTCAGACCCCCATGACCTGGAGAACACATACACACACACACACAGGAGCTGATTCAGACCCCCATTACCTGGAGAACACACACACACACACACACACACACACACGTGCTGATTCAGACCCCCATCACCTGGAGAACACACACACACACACACACACACACACACGAGCTGATTCAGACCCCCATTACCTGGAGAACACACACACACACACACGAGCTGATTCAGACCCCCATCACCTGGAGAACACACACACACACACACACGAGCTGATTCAGACCCCCATTACCTGGAGAACACACACACACACACACACACACACACAAGCTGATTCAGACCCCCATCACCTGGAGAACACACACACACACACACACACGAGCTGATTCAGACCCCCATCACCTGGAGAACACACACACACACACACACACAAGCTGATTCAGACCCCCATGACCTGGAGAACACACACACACACACACATACACACACACACACACACACACACACACACACACACAAGCTGATTCAGACCCTATGACTTATGACTCATTTTTTAGCATTGCATCAAGATAATTCTGAGTCATTCTCAGACAATAAGTTAATTTGTTTCCAAATGGAGCATGGCGGCCACTGACACAAGGCAGATAAATATTACTTATAATTATAACTATTACATCTTAAAACAACATCAGCACAATCCAAAATAGCTTACATAAACTTTATAGTAATTTCTTTAGTCATCTTGAAATAACTCAGCCTATATACTGTATATGTGTGTGTCTGTATATACAGTATATATGTAAGGGATAATGTACATCCACCCGGTTGTTCTCTCAGAATCTTCCAGGGATCTGCTTATTACACGGCTACTTGCCACATAAGTAAATAATTAGACATGAAATATTGGTCTGAGTTGAAATACTTTATTAGGTGTTTAAACGCAAAGCTTGCGCGGAGAGAGCAGTTTCAGCGGCAAGTTCAAACTAGACGGACATTTAAGAGATACAGTCATACCACTTATTACACAGCATTTCACTGCATAAATAATTATGGGGATAAGATATATTGATTTCAGATTAAACTGTTTTAAAATCATACATGTTTGTATCTCATAATCCAACAGTGTACAAAACAATAGTCACAAAATGGCAGCATCAGCGTTTGTATGAAACGAGAAAGCGAGTCCACGATACTGGATGGCATAATTAAATAACTGCACACAAAATATTGATTCGAGTTTTAATATTTTATTAGCTCACCAAAGGCAAAACTTCCACGAAGAAAAAACGTTCCTAGCGAGCGTATAGCGCTGATGACTTCAGTAACCCAGATGAGCCTGCCCTGTATATATATATTAAATGTTAATTACAAATAATTAAAGTCCCCCTGTGGTGAAAATCAAGCTTTTAATGTTTTTATATGTCTATGTGGTGTTTTTAATATGCTTCATATTAAATTCATAAGTCGACAGCATACCTGGCCAAATTTGCCCAGTGGCCTCTGTCCATCATGGCCTCCTAATCATACCCCTATATATATATATACCAATTGGCTTCATCACTCTGGCTCCTCTCCACCAGTAAGCTGGTGTGTGGTGGGCGTTCTGGCGCAATATGGCTGCCGTCGCATCACCCAGGTGGATGCTGCACACTGGTTGAGTAGATTCCCCCTTCTATGTAAAGCACTTTGAGTCCCGAGAAAAGCGCTATATAAATGTAATGAATTATTGCTGGGTATTTTCTCCTTAAAACTGCAGTGAACCAAAGAGTGGAAGGTCAACCAGTGGATTTCTGAGCTGCCGTGAGTGAGTGGAGGCGGGGCTCATTTTCATATACATAGAACCGCGTATACTAAATGAGGAAAGGGTGTAGAGTTACATTCAAGCGATTTTAAGTAAGGCATGAAGAATTTCGAAGAAATTTTTTTTTTATGTCATTTTGGTGATCAAAGATGAGTTTTAAGGGATACAATTATTGACTACAGGGGGACTTTATATTAAATTTGAAATTATACTACTGATTTAAACTGATTATTTGGATTAATTATATTTTATAGAGGCATTTAAAGTAAAAATAAAGCATGGTATTTTTTGTGCAGATTGGTCGATATTCAAATGAATAACAAAATTGTTATTATTGTCTTGAAAATTAAAAAAAAACGTCCATATACTTGCTTAATGTCAAAACTTTAAACAATATCACCTGTGTTGAAACCAGGACGATCCAGAACACACTGTCCAGGGTTCATCTGTGACGGACCTGCTGGTGAATTTCAATGTTTTGGTTGCTCAAAGTTTCAAAATGGATCTGTTCATCAGCGATTGTTCTGTTTTGACTTAACCTCATCTTTGGTAAGGTAAACAACATGATTGACAATTTGTCCACATTTGCATAATGAACCTGTTGGCATGTATTAGGGTTGGATCTGAATGCTGTTCACGCCACAGAAAACTAACACACTGAGGACAATAAGCTCAGTAGAACTGGTCACTAATTAATTGTAATTAAAATGTGTACAGATTTTATGTCATAAATTGACAAAGTTAGCATGCTACTGAAATGAATGACTGAGGCTGGTGGGTTCATTCAGCCGATTTGGGTTCAGTGCGTCTGTCACAGCGACAATGACTCTCTTCACCCACAAATAACCCGCAAATTGAGCAAGAACAGCCTCATGATGTCAAATGACACCGTCTCTTAATTTATTTTGGCAGACCGATGGTTCTAGACGGTACTTTGAGTTTGTTGTTGTCGATGGGTGGCAGACAGCGGAGTGTAAAGGTTTGCTCTCTCTCTGTAACACACACACACATGAAGAGCCCTGTGTGCCTCTGTCTGGCTCCTGTGCTGATAGTTACACATGCCCACACACACTCATGCCAATACACTCGACACACTCATGCCCCTACACTCCACACACTCATGCCCCTACACTCCACACACTCATGCCCATACACTCCACACACTCATGCCCACACACTCCACACACTCATGCCCACACACTCCACACACTCATGCCCCTACACTCCACACACTCATGCCCATACACTCCACACACTCATGCCCCTACACTCCACACACTCATGCCCCTACACTCCACACACTCATGCCCCTACACTCCACACACTCATGCCCATACACTCCACACACTCATGCCCACACACTCCACACACTCATGCCCACACACTCCACACACTCATGCCCCTACACTCCACACACTCATGCCCCTACACTCCACACACTCATGCCCCTACACTCCACACACTCATGCCCATACACTCCACACACTCATGCCCCTACACTCCACACACTCATGCCCCTACACTCCACACACTCATGCCCCTACACTCCACACACTCATGCCCATACACTCCACACACTCATGCCCCTACACTCCACACACTCATGCCCCTACACTCCACACACTCATGCCCCTACACTCCACACACTCATGCCCATACACTCCACACACTCATGCCCCTACACTCCACACACTCATGCCCCTACACTCCACACACTCATGCCCACACACTCCACACACTCATGCCCACACACTCCACACACTCATGCCCACACACTCCACACACTCATGACCACACACTCCTCACACTCATGCCCATACACTCCTCACACTCATGCCCCTAAACTCCACACACTCATGCCCCTAAACTCCACACACTCATGCCCACACACTCATGCCCACACTCCACACACTCATGCCCACACACTCCACACACTCATGCCCATACACTCCACACACTCATGCCCACACACTCCACACACTCATGCCCACACTCCACACACTCATGCCCACACACTCCACACACTCATGCCCATACACTCCACACACTCATGCCCATACACTCCACACACTCATGCCCATACACTCCACACACTCATGCCCACACTCCACACACTCATGCCCCTAAACTCCACACACTCATGCCCACACACTCCACACACTCATGCCCACACACTCCACACACTCATGCCCACACTCATGCCCCTACACTCCACACACTCATGCCCCTAAACTCCACACACTCATGCCCCTACACTCCACACACTCATGCCCCTACACTCCACACACTCATGCCCCTACACTCCACACACTCATGCCCCTAAACTCCACACACTCATGCCCCTACACTCCACACACTCATGCCCACACACTCCATACACTCTTGCCCATACACTCCACACACTCATGCCCCTACACTCCACACACTCATGCCCACACACTCCATACACTCTTGCCCATACACTCCACACACTCATGCCCACACACTCCACACACTCATGCCCACACACTCCACACACTCATGCCCATACACTCCACACACTCATGCCCACACACTCCACACACTCATGCCCACACACTCCACACACTCATGCCCACACACTCCACACACTCATGCCCACACACTCCACACACTCATGCCCACACTCATGCCCCTAAACTCCACACACTCATGCCCCTACACTCCACACACTCATGCCCACACACTCCATACACTCTTGCCCATACACTCCACACACTCATGCCCCTACACTCCACACACTCATGCCCACACACTCCACACACTCATGCCCACACACTCCACACACTCATGCCCACACACTCCATACACTCTTGCCCATACACTCCACACACTCATGCCCACACACTCCACACACTCATGCCCACACACTCCACACACTCATGCCCATACACTCCACACACTCATGCCCACACACTCCACACACTCATGCCCATACACTCCACACACTCATGCCCATATACTCCACACACTCATGCCCCTACACTCCACACACTCATGCCCATACACTCCACACACTCATGCCCACACACTCCACACACTCATGCCCACACACTCCACACACTCATGCCCACACACTCCACACACTCATGCCCACACACTCCACACACTCATGCCCACACACTCCACACACTCATGCCCACAAACTCCACACACTCATGCCCACACACTCATGCCCACACACTCCACACACTCATGCCCACACACTCCTCACACTCATGCCCACACACTCCACACACTCATGCCCACACACTCCACACACTCATGCCCACACACTCCACACACTCCACACACTCATGCCCCTACACTCCACACACTCATGCCCATACACTCCACACACTCATGCCCACACACTCCACACACTCATGCCCACAGACTCATGCCCACACACTCCACACACTCATGACCACACACTCCACACACTCATGCCCACACACTCCACACACTCATGCCCACACACTCCACACACTCATGCCCACACACTCCACACACTCATGCCCACACACTCCACACACTCATGCCCACACACTCCACACACTCATGCCCACACACTCCTCACACTCATGCCCACACACTCCACACACTCATGCCCACACACTCATGCCCACACACTCCTCACACTCATGCCCCTACACTCCACACACTCATGCCCATACACTCCACACACTCATGCCCACACACTCCACACACTCATGCCCACACACTCCACACACTCATGCCCACACACTCCACACACTCATGCCCACACACTCCACACACTCATGCCCACACACTCCTCACACTCATGCCCATACACTCCACACACTCATGCCCACACACTCCACACACTCATGCCCACACACTCCTCACACTCATGCCCACACCCTCCTCACACTCATGCCCACACACTCCACACACTCATGCCCATACACTCCACACACCCATGCCCACACACTCCACACACTCATGCCCACACACTCCACACACTCATGCCCACACACTCCACACACTCATGCCCACACACTCCACACACTCATGCCCCTACACTCCACACACTCATGCCCATACACTCCACACACTCATGCCCATACACTCCACACACTCATGCCCACACACTCCTCACACTCATGCCCACACACTCCACACACTCATGCCCACACACTCCACACACTCATGCCCACACACTCCACACACTCATGCCCATACACTCCACACACTCATGCCCACACACTCCACACACTCATGCCCACACACTCCACACACTCATGCCCACACACTCCACACACTCATGCCCATACACTCCTCACACTCATGCCCACACACTCCACACACTCATGCCCACACACTCCACACACTCATGCCCACACACTCCACACACTCATGCCCACACACTCCTCACACTCATGCCCACACACTCCACACACTCATGCCCACACACTCCACACACTCATGCCCATACACTCCACCAACTCATGCCCATACACTCCTCACACTCATGCCCACACACTCCACACACTCATGCCCACACACTCCACACACTCATGCCCACACACTCCACACACTCATGCCCACACACTCCACACACTCATCCCACACACTCCACACACTCATGCCCACACACTCCACACACTCATGCCCACACACTCCACACACTCATCCCACACACTCCACACACTCATGCCCATACACTCCACACACTCATGCCCATACACTCCACACACTCATGCCCATACACTCCTCACACTCATGCCCACACACTCCACACACTCATGCCCACACACTCCACACACTCATGCCCACACACTCCACACACTCATGCCCATACACTCCTCACACTCATGCCCACACACTCCACACACTCATGCCCACACACTCCACACACTCATGCCCACACACTCCACACACTCATGCCCATACACTCCACACACTCATGCCCATACACTCCACACACTCATGCCCACACACTCATGCCCACACACTCCACACACTCATGCCCACACACTCCACACACTCATGCCCACACACTCCACACACTCATGCCCATACACTCCTCAAACTCATGCCCATACACTCCACAAACTTATGCCCACACACTCCACACACTCATGCCCATACACTCCACACACTCATGCCCACACCCTCCTCACACTCATGCCCACACCCTCCTCACACTCATGCCCACACACTCCACACACTCATGCCCATACACTCCACACACTCATGCCCATACACTCCACACACTCATGACCATACACTCCACACACTCATGCCCATACACTCCACACACCCATGCCCACACACTCCACACACCCATGCCCACACACTCCACACACCCATGCCCACACACTCATGCCCATACACTACACACACTCATGCCCATACACTCCTCACACTCATGCCCACACACTCCACACACTCATGCCCACACACTCCACACACTCATGCCCACACACTCCACACACTCATGCCCACACACTCCACACACTCATGCCCAAACACTCCACACACTCATGCCCACACACTCATGCCCACACCCTCCTCACACTCATGCCCATACACTCCACACACTCATGCCCATACACTCCACACACTCATGCCCACACTCCACACACTCATGCCCACACACTCCACACACTCATGCCCACACACTCCACACACTCATGCCCATACACTCCTGTGCTGATAGTAACACATGCCCACACTCTCATGCCCACACACTCCTGTGCTGATAATAACTCATGCCCACACACTCCTGTGCCACACACTCCTGCCCCCTGTGCCAGACCCATTTTCAGAGCTTTGTTCTCTCTCAGCGGTTCCGGCCCGGTGCCCGTATTGTGCTGGCGGACTCATTACTAGCGGAGCGATAGCGAGCGCAGCGCTAATAGGCCTCAGTCGAGGGGGAGGGAGGGGGGGGGGGGGGGGTGACGGTGTGAATGAGGCACAAACACAGAGACAGCGAGGAATATTATCAGTGCCTTTATGGCCACACATTCTTGTTTTGTCACTCTCTTTGGATTCCAGCAGCATCAAGGTTTGATAGTTGTGGTCATTACGCAGCGGGCAGAAGCCCAGTTGGCATCACTGGCAGACAGTTTTTGAGGTTGATGACAGGAGGGGATTTTGTGTAATTTTGGCCTCCATGAAAAGCCAGCCCCGCAACCCCCCCCACACCCCACACCCACACACACACACACACACACTTACTTGTACATATCTAGGGCTCAAGCACTGAAGGTACGTAGACACCTATTGTCTCCGTTGGCGTTCGTCTTCTTCCGCTCTGGAAGTCTATGGCAGCCATAGAACCGTTATGGGACGGTTACGAGATTTGACACACAGATAGAGGACAGTCTGAACTGTCACCATAGCAAGTTTTTAGTCTCTAACTCAATCGCTGTATCGCCACCAACTGGCCAAAGTAGCACTCATGTTTATACTAATAACTTTTGAACCGTAAGGTATAGAAACCAATTATTTTTTTGATGATTTACGTCATTTTCCGTGTAAATTTTTTTTCACCATTTTGAATTGTGCGAAAAACCTACTTTTCAAACTCCTCCTAGGCCGTTACTCCGATTTTCACAAAAATTTAACCAGATTATCTTCAGACCATGCCGACAAAAATTTCTGGAGTTCAAATTGATTCGGCAAAACGTTCTCGAATAACGCACGATAGAATTCGACAAAGTGCCCATTAAAATGAACATGAGGCTATATCTCTGCAACGCTTTAGCGTATTCTGACAAACTTGGTGTGTGTTACGACAACCATGACCTGAGGCTACCCGCACAGTTTCAGCGCAGTGCCACCTAGTGGTCAGGAGATATGAAAAATGGCTCGTTTTGCTTATATCTTCTGAATGCTTTGGCCTAAATCGTTTGTCCGATTTTCACAAAACTCGAATCGTATCATCTCCAGACCATGCTGACATTGGATTTCGTGTTGATAGACGAAACCATTTTTGTATACCATAGCAACAAAGTTGAGGCATGATGCCAAAGTGACTCTTGAGGCTGCATCTCTGCAATGCTTCGGCATATTGACATCAAACTTTGCTTGTGTCTTTGTCACCTTACTCTAATCAAATTATTAGTGATTGTATTTGATTTTTCAGGCATAATATGCTTTTACTTGCTCAATGTTGCAGTTGGCCTGATGCAGTCATGACTTTTCCTGCCTTTGTGCTTTGCCCCTTCATGGCTGCTTGCAGCTATATTTGTTCCTATTATTAGTTTCTGCGTGCTTGAACAGAAGTTTAAATGTTTTCAGTGAGTGCACTGACATGCACAGCAAAACATTTCCGACTATAAAAACATCAGCTTATTTGATAACCGTGACATGACAGAGTTTTGAGGTAAAAATGTAAACAGATGTGCACACAAGAGATTAGTACACCGGTAAAAGTGTTTGCATGCAGAGCGAAATCAGAGTGACATGCCAAAATCTATAGTGTGTCGATTGGGGTTTTCCTTAAACTGCTCTTTAACCTTTTCCTTACAAAAGAACATCAGGTTATTTATCATAATTGGTGTGAAAATGTACATGTGAATGAGATAAAGAGGGATTTCATCAGGAAACAGATTTGAAGGATAGGCTATATTATTTAGACCTACAATTGAGTTCAAATAAAACTCAATTTAATAACATGCTTTATTTATATTTTCTATATTGGTGAATGTAACTGGGAGTATTGTAACATGTTTTGTTTCGAACGCCTGCCATTTGTGTGTTCCGTTATCTGTTTGATACAAAGTAGTTTATAAATCTTCATCTTATCACAAGGTACGACGAGTGCATTGTTACAATTTATTAATGCCTAATGTACTTATATTATTTATTGTGTGTGCGTATATTCTCCCACTAGAGGTAGGTCTTTATGGGTCCAATAGGAGCAGCTACTTTGCAGGAAAACCCCTGGATGATTATTATATCCATAAGTGAGAGACTGCGGTCGCATCAGGAAGGTGATGCTCGTGTGTGATTTCACTATAGCTCATTTCTAAATGGTTAAACTGATGTTATTAACATTACCGCAGGCTACATCTACTTACACTTCAGTCCTCATTCATTCATTCGTGTTTTTATCGTCTCAGGATTCTGCTCGTGCACAAAGCCCCAGGCGCGCGTGCTCCCGGTTCCGGTTCCGTTCGTTCATCGCGGGCGCGCGCGCGGGATCCAGGTGGGCCGCGGCCTCGTTAAAGAGCCATTAATTATAATGAGGCCACAAAGAGGCGAGAAATAATTGCAAATAAAAGTACGTGATGCAGAAAATAAAAAGGAAATTAAACAGATGCGCATGTTTTCAGGATCATTGCTTTTGTCCCTTTCATGTGTTCTGTTAAACGCTGACTGGCTAAAAATAAGCAACATAATAAATTATGGTTTTCAACGGGAAAACAGTAGAAACACCTCATCACCTCCAACTTCCCTGGTCTAGCAGCGGCCAATAGCCTTAATAATTATAAGTTTGATTTATTGAAGAACAATCATTCAAGCTGTATCTGACAATACAGGATATATTAGACTATTCATTTACAACTACGCTTATTGTTATTTTACAAGACAGATAAATGAGGAAAACACAAGAGTGGACTTTGACATGCTTTATTTAATTCAAAATAATTCTGTAGAAATTATTAATTTACATTTGAATAATATAATTAACAGTACAATAACACGTAATCTCTGAAACTCAAAACTCGTTTAATCACAGAAATATAAGCATGATAAGATGGAAAAATAGAGGCGAGAATATAAACGTTTTAAAACTAATGAATCCCCACACAGTTCAGCCCTAATAATCATGTGTAGAATATAGAAAATGAATTTTATTTTAATAGGGGTTTGTCTTCTCTTCATTATTTACATATTGCCCCAAACCGTTAAACATCTTTAATTGTTTCTGAAAATGCTGCTTCTGTTGGACGATGGCGAAATACAGCAAATCTTCTTGTTAAAGGTAAGGTGTTATTTCTATTTCGTTTAAAAAATATTTTATGTTTGAATATGATAAAGCCCATCCAACCCGATCTCACGGCAATTCGTTCTCGGATTTTACGAGGTGGCTAATTCGTCTACGAATGACCCCTGACCCCGCCCCTAAACCCACCCATCACGAGTGAGGTCGCACGAATTATCCACTTTTTAATCACTCGTGAATGGGTCGCGAGACAACGCTGGCCGCCCGACACCAGGTCCTTCAATCCAATCCAAACGCGACCTAATGTCACGAGCTCGAAAAGATTCGCTCATCTAATGTTTGCAAGCAGTGAGACGCTACAAAGTCGCGATGTTTCTCACGTTCTTTAGAATAATTAATAGGATACTATTTGAATTTGCGTGGACTGCGTATGCTATAATCAGTTTGCTAGTATTCGTGAATCATGTGCACTTAAGATGTAAAGTGTTTCTGGCCATGAATATATAAAAACATTGTGAAATGTCTTTGGCTACAGAGAAATAAAAATACAGGCAACAAATGTTCACTGGTGGAATAAGATGTAAACGTGTGGCTGTAAATGGCCTTTAATCGGGCCGTGTACAAAGGACATAAATAGTTTTACAGGCAATAAAAGGTATCGTCCATCATCAATCTGTTTTCTTCATACTCCACAGTATTCTCCAGTGTAAGAAGAGAAGCTTGAGGTTTTCTTCATAATCCACTGTAAGAAGAGAAACTGGAGTCGTTCTCCTAGAGATGGTCGTAGGCGGAGGGAGGAGCTCGCGAGGAGGAGCTGTAGTAATACGGGGATCCTGCGGGGGGCGACAGGCAAACATCAATATACCACAGCGAATACGTGGATATAAGCTTATAGTGCATGAGAGTGAAGGTAGGAAAGAGTTATTTGCTTGTTTTGAGTTGTTGGAAGCTCAGCTATGCGAAGGTCTGCTCTATAAGTCTAGCTCGAGGGCTAATGGCCGTCTTATGACTGTGCCATTATTTATTTCCACAGAAAACTCAATAGCCTGAAGGCTCTTGCAGAGGGTAAAACTACTTCAGAGTTTCATGTGACTGAAACTTTATGCAATAGTTGAAGGGCACGGCAGTCTCGTTTGGGTGTATGCATTTCTTTATTTACTATGTAGCCAGAAGCATAACATGTAAGCGTGTGGGATGTTCATGTTCATGGGATGGAGAAGTGAAAGTGAGACACACTGTTGCACTCACCTAAGATGGTGGAGTTGGTGAATCTCCAGGCGTCACTGTAGGACGTGTAGGACGGGTGTGTGTAGGTCTGGCCCGAGTACTCCGGTCCTGCAGGGAACACACACACATTAAACACATCAAACTAGACAACAGCAACGACAGCCATGCCAACAGACCCTCGGTTATAAACACACTCGTGCTGTAAGTGTCTGTTTCTCGAGCTCCAGCACATCATTCACTGGCGGTTAGAGACTGTAAACCATTAATCCCACAGCTGATCACTGGTGCATACAGTCTCTACTCTCTCTCCATCCCTCACTCACTCCTTCAGGCCTTCAGGCCTCCCTCGGCCATTCTTTCTTTTAACATTCCAATATCTAATTGGTAATTATGGGAGCCGGATTGAATCCCCCCTTCAGTGAGTAATTGTGTATGAACGCTTCCTCTCAGCGAGACCACCAGAAAAATAATAAATCAGACCCTCTCATTTCGCGCTTGGCAGGGCAGACTTCATATGAAAAAAGAAAAGTGCATCTCAGTCTCTGCGGAGCTTGTGCTCCTCCTGCCGTTTGTTCCTTAATGGACACTCTCTCTCTCTCTCTCTCTCTCTCTCTCTCTCTGTATATGCTTTCCATATAGATTGTGCACTCATTCATGGTGTGTCTCCACCTCAGACTCTCTTTCTCTCCATCTCTCTGGTCTCTCTCGGACTAATAATCCTGATCCCTCAGCGGGCCCCTGTGGTGTGTGTGTGTGGTGTGTGTGTGTGTGTGTGTGTGGTCGGGCATCAGTGCAGAACTCCTGCCCCGGTCCCTCCACATCTACTGATTAACCCACCCGTTCTCCTGTTAATCTCTAACTCGGCCCCCGGCGTTCTCACGCGCTCCACACATTCATGTTTCAGAGAAACGGCATTTATGAGTCCACTGTTTTAATCACAAAACTAGATCGTTACATTTCCTCAAGAAAATGTGAGTGGCTCTTGTCTGTGCGAAACTGTTGCTAAGTATTTACATGTGTTCATTTAGCAGATGTTTTTATCCAAATGAGGAATATCACAAGCCATTTGTCATAAGAGCCAGATTCAGAGCAAGTATAAAGTCGAAGCTAGATTAGTGTTCAAGCTAGAGCAGAGGTGAAATGCAGAGAATCCTTTATGTTTGTGTATTAGTTGTGCCATTGACTCTCGGTGCATCCGGCGTAAAACCTGGGCCATTCCCACGTGTGTGCGGATAATTCAAATGAAGCGGACCCTACAAATGAGCGGGACTAACGCTAAGAAAAAAAGAAAAAATTTTTTATATATATATATATATATATATATGTATATGTCTGTATAGTTGTGCTGTTGCTAGGGTGTTCTGGGCGGTTGCTAGGAGGTTGCTACTGGCTCATGCCTCAGAACTCGTCCTGTGTTTTTGGTTCAGGTCAAATTTGCTTCACAAACGTACTTTGTGATATTAATGCTGTCTAAATGGAACATTTCTGTTCTATTTCACACCAATTCACTGTGAATTTTGAACTCTCTATGGTTAAAGTTTGGTAGTTCAAATATGTCCACTGTAAAAAGAATAAGGAGATTCCACTAGAAACATGTTCAGTGATGGTTATGACCCTCACTTTAATTAACAACTCCCTCTATTTAGATGTTTAACGTTAGAACTATATCATTAAGCACATGTACATGTGTTGTTTATTGCAGTGGTTTGGAGATGCATCCATCCAGAAGAGCGCATGAGCTACGAAATGAGAAATGTGGAACAATTAGTTCATGCGTTCATGACCTCAAGGCTAGACTATTGTAATGCTCTACTGGGTGGTTGCCCTGCACACTTAATAAACAAACTACAGCTGGTCCAAAACGCCGCAGCTCGAGTTCTTACCAGAACCAGGAAATATGACCATATTAGCCCGGTTCTGTCAACACTGCATTGGCTGCTTATTAAACACTGTATATATTTTAAAATATTGCTGATTATTTACAAAGCACTAAATGGTTTAGCTCCGCAGTACTTGAGCTAGCTCTTAACGCATTATAGTCCTTCACGTCTATTGCGATCTCAAAACTCCGGCCAGTTGATAATACCTAGAATATCTAAATCGACTGCAGGCGGTAGATCCTTTTCCTATTTAGCACCAAAACTTTGGAACAGTCTTCCTACCATTGTCCGGGAAGCAGACACACTCTGTCAGTTCAAAGCTAGACTAAAAACACATCTCTTTGACCTAGCATACACATAACACACTATAGACTTCTATAATTCAATGTTAGGCTGCATAGATTAGGTCAGCCGGAACTGGGAACACTTCCCTTAAATCTTGATGTACTTGTTACATCATAAGAAGAATGGCATCTACGCTAATATTAGTGTCTTTGTTTATCCCGAGGTTTACCGCAGTCCGCTGTATCCAGATCTGATGAAGGCCCTGCACCACACACGCTCACATGCTCACACGCTCACGCTCACACACACACACACACAAACACACTAGATCTGATGAAGGACCAGCGCCTGGACACACACACACACCAGATCTGATGAAGGGCCAGTGTCTGAAGTGTCTCTAGTCTCTCCCTGTGAAGGCGTCCTTTCCTTCACCTCTGTACAGATAAACGTTGTCAAAATAATTCCGGTTGACGTGGCTATGTGGAAGCGATAAATATTTCTGTATTATAGATTTTTAAGGCCAGACGAGTAATTTGTTGAGGTCAATTTGTAGAGAAAGACTACACGCCTGTGCACATATATATTCAAACGCGCACACCTATAGACTAAACACTAATGTGCATGTGCACCGTCAGCGTTTGTGTTTTTGAAGTTTGCGCCGAGAGAAACGTTTTTTTCCCAAAAAATTTCAGGGTGTGTGTTCTCGAGCCGCCAGGCACTGTTGTGTGTGAATGAGCGGCCGGACCGCGTCAAGGGTTTTCTGTTAGAACGGTGTCGTGTTAGCGGCCCTTAAGTTAATAACTAATGATCTTTGCAACGGAAGTGAATCAGTCAAACTAACTTTATCTGGACAATAACTTTATTCTAAGGCTGCTGTAAAGCCTAAACAATCTCTGTTACTGTAATCTCCTGTTATCACTGTAAAGCTGCCGTGAAACTCTATACTGTTAAAGCGCTGTATAAATGAAGGCGACTTGACTTGACATGAGTTGAACTTCAGCATCCACATCAGCACAGAAAACAACCACTGTCTTATTTGAATAATTATATCTAAATATTGTTTAGAAATAAACCCATCTGAATATTGACACTTCCCTTAAAGGAATAGTTTACTTCAAAATGTCATAATTTACTCTCCCTCAAGTTGTTTCAAACCTCTATGAGTTTCTATCTTCTGCTGAACAGAAGAAGTTTTGAAGAATGTCTGTAACCAAACAGTTGATGGACCCCATTGACTTCCAAAGTATTTTTTTCCTACAATGGAAGTCAGTGAAGTCCATCAACTGTTTGGTTACCCACATTCTTCAAAATATCTTCCTTTGAGTTCAGAAGACGAAAGAAACTCATACAGGTTTGAAACAACTTGTGGGTTAGGAAATGATGACAGAATTTTAATTTTGAAGTGAACTATTCCTTTAACAAGCACCAGGAGAGTTGATGAAGCTCCTTTACCTGCAACCATCCCGGTGATGGAGGACGAGGAGAAGCCGGTCTGAGCCGATGGGATGTGCGGAGGATAACCGGGGAGCATGGAGCTCGACACTTCTCTCCCTGAAACAGGCAAACACACACTGCTCAGTCTTAGAGAATCACACACTTAGAGAACCACACACTCACTGCTCAGTCTTAGAGAACCACACACTCACTGCTCAGTCTTAGAGAACCACACACTTAGAGAACCACACACTCACTGCTCAGTCTTAGAGAACCACACACTCAGAGAACCACACACTCACTGCTCAGTCTTAGAGAACCACACACTTAGAGAACCACACACACACTGCTCAGTCTTAGAGAACCACACACTCAGAGAACCACACACTCACTGCTCAGTCTTAGAGAACCACACACTCAGAGAACCACACACTCACTGCTCAGTCTTAGAGAACCACACACTTAGAGAACCACACACTCACTGCTCAGTCTTAGAGAACCACACACTCAGAGAACCACACACTCACTGCTCAGTCTTAGAGAACCACACACTTAGAGAACCACACACACACTGCTCAGTCTTAGAGAACCACACACTCAGAGAACCACACACTCACTGCTCAGTCTTAGAGAACCACACACTCAGAGAACCACACACTCACTGCTCAGTCTTAGAGAACCACACACTTAGAGAACCACACACACACTGCTCAGTCTTAGAGAACCACACACTTAGAGAACCACACACTCACTGCTCAGTCTTAGAGAACCACACACTTAGAGAACCACACACACACTGCTCAGTCTTAGAGAACCACACACTTAGAGAACCACACACTCACTGCTCAGTCTTAGAGAACCACACACACACTGCTCAGTCTTAGAGAACCACACACTTAGAGAACCACACACTCACTGCTCAGTCCTAGAGAACCACACACTTAGAGAACCACACACTCACTGCTCAGTCTTAGAGAACCACACACTTAGAGAACCACACACACACTGCTCAGTCTTAGAGAACCACACACTTAGAGAACCACACACTCACTGCTCAGTCTTAGATAACCACACACTCACTGCTCAGTCTTAGAGAACCACACACTCACAGCTCAGTCTTAGAGAACCACACACACACACACACACACACACAACTCAGTCTTAGAGAACCACGCACTTAGAGAACTACACACTCACTGCTCAGTCTTAGAGAACCACACACTCACTGCTCAGTCTTAGAGAACCACACACACACTGCTCAGTCTTAGAGAACCACACACTTAGAGAACCACACACTCACTGCTCAGTCCTAGAGAACCACACACTCACAGCTCAGTCTTAGAGAACCACACACACACACACACACACACACACACACACACACACACACACACACACACACACACACAGCTCAGTCTTAGAGAACCAAACACACACACACAGCTCAGTCTTAGAGAACCACACACACACACACACACACACACAGCTCAGTCTTAGAGAACCATGCACTTAGAGAACCACACACTCACAGCTCAGTCTTAGAGAACCAAACACACACACACACACAGCTCAGTCTTAAAGAACCACGCACTTAGAGAACCACACACTCACTGCTCAGTTTTAGAGAACCACACACACACACACACACACAGCTCAGTCTTAAAGAACCACGCACTTAGAGAACCACACACTCACTGCTCAGTTTTAGAGAACCACACACACACACACAACTCAGTCTTAGAGAACCACGCACTTAGAGAACCACACACTCACTGCTCAGTCTTAGAGAACCACACACACCGGAACTGAGGATGATGATGAGATGGGCTTTACCTGTGATGAGGTGTGGGCTGCTGAACTGCCCCTGCACTGGGGCATGATGGGAAAATGAGCTGAAGCCATGAGATAAATGAGTGGCGTTGCTGCAACTGTTAGCGATTGACACTGACGCCGGAGCCGAGATGGCTGTGAGCTCCAGGAACGCGGAGTTAGCGATGATGTTGGGGGAGGAGCTTGAGCTGTTCACCTCGGGGGACACTTCCTGTTTCAGACAGAGTGGGTGGGGCTGTAGGGCTTCTGGGCGGAGCAACGGGTTGACAGACAGGTGGGAAAATTCATGTATGAATGTTAATGAAATGGATTACAGTAATCACTAATAGTATGAGCACATATGCTAAATGATGACACAAATTACAAATACAACAATTAAATATGAATTATGAGTTTGGGGAGTGTGTAGTGTGCAGGACTGAGCAGTTTGCTAAATTAACTGTGTAATGTGTTGCTCTGGAAGTGTCTTTTCATACAGTAAACGTGCCCCTCTTTCTCTTGTAAATATGGAACAAATGACAAAGAGTAATTACAGTGCAGCGTTTGCATATGGATGATGGTTATTACCTGCAACCACTGCGTATCCCTGATGTGCTGCCAGGTTTCGACTGATAACTGAGCCACTCTTCCCCTCGTCCAAGCTGCCGTTGATGAGCGAGAGAGGATAGAGAGACTGCAGGAGAGAGAGAGAGAGTTCAGCTCTGAATGACATGCCTGTTTGCCCTTATGGAAAGAAAATATATTTTCCTATATATGAATGTTCAATATATTAAATGGTTTAACAGTATATTTGAAAATATACTGAATAATCTATTCTGTTAATATATGCAATATAATAAATAATACATAAGGAATTGCCGCTTTTCATATATTGAAAAATATATGACAATATATTTACTAATATGACATAATGTATGTTATTTTATATTTAGTAATACACTTCTCATTGCTCTCCTTTAACAGTCAGAAGCAAAGAATGCTGGGAACTAGAAATCTGTTGTAACTTATTCCGTGAATGTGTGTGTGTGTGTGTGTGTGTTTATATGTGTGTGTTTGTATGAACACACATTAATATTCACATTTATATGGGAACATGTATGTGCAATATCTGTACATAATAAAGGATAATACTTTGTGAATATTACATGTAGTGCTAATTTTGTCTTCATTTATAAATATTTTATATGTATCAATATATAGCCATTCATGGTCAATGCATATATTGCAGTATACAAAAAAATATAAGCACTATTTCCCATATATGTAAAATGTATTATGTAATCTATCATTATATTTTGCAGTATATTCCTATGTACTGTTGTCCTGCACGGGTGTTGCACCTGCTCAGCTTTCCCAGTGCTGTGGCTGAAGGAGTCGGAGCTGTACTGGTTCCGCTGGAAGCCACAGTCCTGCTGGGTCGGGAAGTGTTCGGTCCGAAGATGTTTCCGGGATCCGGTCCCGCTTCCCTGCGAGTCCACACTGTGCCGACAGCTCTCCTGATCACCTGTCAATCAAACACCAATCTGTGTTTAAGACACTTCAGTTGCGCACACACACACACACACACACACACACACTTCTGCAAATCCTGAAAACCACTGATTCACCACAGCTTGACTCGTGACGGTCAAAGACTTTCAGCAATGCATTTTCCCTAATCCAACCCTGCCTGGAATTTTATTTACTGTTTAAAGATCAAAATTCTCCCTTATGTTAACAGCTATATACAGTCAAACCAAAAATTATTCAGACACCAGATATCAGTGTGGATATATTTCCACTAGTGTGTGCAGGACACTATAGTTCATTTATGTAAGTGAGGAGAGCAGAATAAAGTAAAGTGTGACATATTACACACAAATATTCTTCATACAGTGACTACCAGTGACATTTATAAACATTTGGGACCAAAAATGATTCCTCCACTTTGAGCTGATCATGTTTTGCTGAAGTGTGTTTTCTGTAATTGCTAATGCTCTTTTTACACACACACTGAACAACATGAAGCATTGCTTGGTCACTGGTTGAGCTAAACTGGTATTATCTAATTGTGTAGTTAAATTTAACAGCTGACAGATATTCAACATAATTCATGTGTGAGAGTCTAACAGAAGGACGGACAAAACCAGTCAAATATCCACTGATCTGAGAACTCTGAGTTCCTTTATTTCCATTAACTATAGCGAATAAACTGATAATGTGAGAAATGTTGAAGCTGTCTGAATGAATGTTGGTTTGACTGTAAGGAATATCAGAGCATCGCTCAGTAAATCAGTGTCTGGTCTGGAAATCATGTCATCGTCTGAAACTGCATTACATCCATCCATCCATTTCCCAGACTGGGTTAGGGATGTTGGATATCTCAGATAACCAGTCCATCACAGGTCACACACACACACACAAACTCACTGTCGTCGCGGCTCCTCTTGCCCTCGGCGCCGGTCTGAGGGATTCCCAGTAAGCCACTGATGGAATAGGTGGATCCCAGTGAGTCCGACTGGGGAGATTCGGGAGGCGTCACGGCTGAACTGGGAACTGAGCAGAAGCACACAGCATTATTACTGGACCGCAGTGAACTGGGAAGCAGCATTATTGGGAATTATCAGTGGGTATTCTCACTCAGTGTGTGTCCAGGACTCAGGCCTTTACTGTCCAGAGGGAGATTGAAAGGCTGTTGAACTTTTGTGCGAATGATCCTGTGAGAGAAGAAACAGCGGGTGAGAAGAGTTCATCAAACCTCTGTTATATATGCTTTGACCTGTTGCCCATGAGGTCAGAGGTCATGTACCTGTTGATGGTTAGGTCAGAGGTCATGTACCTGTTGATGGAGCTGACGCTGGGCACGGTGTCCCCGTCACACACTCCCTCGGCCAGCAGCCGGTCCCGGATCTCCCACGCGAACATGGTGGGGTTCTGGCGCTTGTACTCAGCAATCTTCTCCACCACTTTAGGGGTCGCGACCTTCGGCTTCGAGCCTCCAATGACCCCTGGTTTAATGCTGCCTGTCTCATAGTACCTGAACGAGAAATGACCATTACAACAAAACTCATGTACCTGGGGGTACATTTAATATTCAACAATATTATTGATCTCCTGCATTGACAGCATTGTATGAGAACTGAACTGAGCTGGGCGATGACGTCACAGTTTACTCCAGAGCGGCTTTATATATATTAAATTAATAACTCTTTTACAACAAAAATGAAACATCACTGAACTTACTTAAGCTGGACTGTGACGCTATTTTCTTCAAGAAACAAACTTTGTTGCATTATTTCCCTGTTATCTCTGTAAAGCTGCTCTGAAACAGACTTGACCTGCCGATAGTGAGCTTCACTTTCACCCGTCTACTCACTTATTCTTTATTTATATCTGCTAGATTTGATCTACTCCGTCTGTGTATATCATGCACTGTGTTGTATATTGTGTGTAACGTTAAATCAGGAGTACTTGATATATCATGTTTACTTTAGAACAAACCAGCACCAAATTCTTGCGAGTGCAACTTGGCCAATAAACTTAATCTAATTCATTCCAAGAGAGAACGTCAGATATGCTGAAACTGTGTCCGAAAACATTAGGCCATCCAGAAATAAAAACTAAAACAATGGAAACTCTTCAGACTCTTTTTTTGTATTGAAAAACACTGCATTTGCTGCAGATTCAGTCACATTCAGTATGTCTGACAGTGGAGCACAAGAAACAGAACAAAACAATCAGTGAATGTTTAGAAAATGAATCCTGTGGTAGTTGAGTGTGTTTGGTGTGTGTGGTATGTTTGGTGTGTGTGGTGTGTTTGGTGTGTGTGGTGTGTGTGGTGTGTGTGGTGTGTTTGGTGTGTGTGGTGTGTGTTGTGTGTTTGGTGTGTGTGGTGTGTGTGGTGTGTCTGGTGTGTTTGGTGTGTTTGGTGTGTGTGTTGTGTGTGGTGTGTTTGGTATGTGTGGTGTGTGTGGTGTGTTGGGTGTGTCTGGTGAGTGTGGTTTGTTTGGTGTGTCTGTTGTGTCTGGTGTGTTTGGTGTGTGTGGTGTGTTTGGTGTGTGTGGTGTGTTTGGTGTGTGTGGTGTGTGTGTTGTGTGTGGTGTGTTTGATGTGTCTGGTGAGTGTGGTGTGTATGGTGTGTGTGGTGTGTGTGGTGTGTTGGGTGTGTCTGGTGAGTGTGGTGTGTTTGGTGTGTCTGTTGTGTCTGGTGAGTTTGGTGTGTGTGGTGTGTTTGGTGTGTGTGGTGTGTGGTGTGTCTGGTGTGTGTGTGTGTTGTGTGTGGTGTGTGTGTGGTGTGTTGGGTGTGTCTGGTGAGTGTGGTGTGTTTGGTGTGTCTGTTGTGTCTGGTGTGTCTTGTGTGTTTGGTGTGTGGTGTGTTTGGTGTGTCTGGTGTGTGTGGTGTGTTTGGTGTGTCTTGTGTGTTTGGTGTGTGTGGTGTGTTTGGTGAGTGTGGTGTGTTTGGTGTGTGTGGTGTGTTTGGTGTGTCTTGTGTGTTTGGTGAGTGTGGTGTGTTTGGTGTGTCTGGTGTGTGTGGTGTGTTTGGTGAGTGTGGTGTGTGTGGTGTGGTGTGTGTGGTGTGGTGTGTTTGGTGTGTCTGGTGTGTCTTGTGTGTTTGGTGTGTGTGGTGTGTTTGGTGAGTGTGGTGTGTTTGGTGTGTTTGGTGTGTTTGGTGTGTGTGGTGTGTTTGGTGAGTGTGGTGTGTGGTGTATCTGGTGTGTTTGGTGTGTGTGGTGTGTGTGGTGTGTTTGGTGTGTCTGGTGTGCTTGGTGTGTCTGGTGTGTTTGGTGTGTGTGGTGTGTGTGGTGTGTTTGGTGTGTGTGGTGTGTGTGGTGTGTTTGGTGAGTGTGGTGTGTTTGGTGTGTTTGGTGTGTTTGGTGTGTGGTGTGTTTGGTGAGTGTGGTGTGTTTGGTGTGTGGTGTGTCTGGTGTGTTTGGTGTGTGGTGTGTTTGGTGAGTGTGGTGTGTGTGGTGTGTTTGATGTGTCTGTTGTGTCTGGTGTGTTTGGTGTGTGTGGTGTGTTTGGTGTGTTTGGTGTGTGTGGTGTGTGGGTGTGTTGTGTGTGGTGTGTTTGGTGTGTCTGGTGTGTCTGGTGTGTTTGGTGTGTGTGGTGTGTTTGGTGTGTGTGGTGTGTTGGTGTGTTTGGTGTGTCTGGTGTGTCTGGTGTGTGGTTTGTCTGGTGTGTCTGGTGTGTGTGGTGTGTTTGGTGTGTTTGGTGTGTGTGGTGTGTTTGGTGTGTCTGGTGTGTTTGTTGTGTGTGGTGTGTTTGGTGTGTCTGGTGTGTCTGGTGTGTTTGGTGTGTCTGGTTTGTCTGGTGTGTCTGGTGTGTGTGGTGTGTTTGGTGTGTTTGGTGAGTGTGGTGTGTTTGGTGTGTTTGGTGTGTCTGGTGTGTGTGGTGTGTTTGGTGAGTGTGGTGTGTGTGGTGTGTTTGATGTTTTCGGTGTGTTTGGTGTGTCTGGTGTGTGTGGTGAGTGTGGTGTGTGTGGTGTGTCTGGTGTGTGTGGTGTGTTTGGTGTGTGTGGTGTGTTTGGTGTGCCTGGTGTGTTTGGTGTGTGTGGTGTGTTTGGTATGTCTGGTGTGTTTGGTGTGTGTGGTGTGTGTGGTATGTTTGGTGTGTGTGGTGTGTTTTTTGTGTCTGTTGTGTCTGGTGTGTTTGGTGTGTGTGTGGTGTGTTTGGTGTGTCTGTTGTGTCTGGTGTGTTTGGTGTGTGTGTGTGTGTGGTGTGTTTGGTGTGTCTGGTGTGTTTGGTGTGTCTGGTGTGTTTGGTGTGTTGTGTGTGGTGTGTTTGGTGTGTGTGGTGTGTTGGGTGTGTCTGGTGAGTGTGGTGTGTTTTTTGTGTCTGTTGTGTCTGGTGTGTTTGGTGTGTGTGTGTGGTGTGTTTGGTGTGTGTGTTGTGTGTGGTGTGTTTGGTGTGTGTGGTGTGTTTGTTGTGTTTGGTGTGTTTGGTGTGTGTGGTGTGTTTGGTGAGTGTGGTGTGTTTGGTGTGTTTGGTGTGTGTGGTGTGTTTGGTGAGTGTGGTGTGTGTGGTGTGGTGTGTGTGGTGTGTTTGGTGTGTGTGGTGTGTTTGGTGTGTGTGTTGTGTGTGGTGTGTCAGGTGTGTTCGATATGTCTGTTGTGTCTGGTGTGTTTGGTGTGTGTGTTGTGTTTGGTGTGTTTGGTGTGTGTGGTGTGTGTTTTGTGTGTGGTGTGTGTGGTGTGTTTGGTGTGTCTGGTGTGTTTGGTGTGTGTGTTGTGTGTGGTGTGTCAGGTGTGTTTGATATGTCTGTTGTGTCTGGTGTGTGTGGTGTGGTGTGTGTGGTGTGTTTGGTGTGTGTGGTGTGTTTGGTGTGTGTGTTGTGTGTGGTGTGTCAGGTGTGTTTGATATGTCTGTTGTGTCTGGTGTGTTTGGTGTGTGTGTTGTGTTTGGTGTGTTTGGTGTGTGTGGTGTGTGTTTTGTGTGTGGTGTGTGTGGTGTGTTTGGTGTGTCTGGTGTGTTTGGTGTGTTTGGTGTGTGTGGTGTGTGTGGTGTGTGTGTTGTGTGTGGTGTGTTTGGTGTGTGTGGTGTGTGTGTTGTGTGTGGTGTGTGTGTTGTGTCTGGTGTGTCTGGTGTGTTTGGTGTGTGTGGTGTGTGTGTTGTGTGTTGGGTGTGTCTTGTGAGTGTGGTGTGTTTGGTGTGTCTGTTGTGTCTGGTGTGTTTGGTGTGTGTGGTGTGTGTGGTGTGTGTGGTGTGTTTGGTGAGTCTGGTGTGTTTGGTGTGTCTGGTGTGTGTGGTGTGTTTGGTGAGTGTGGTGTGTGTGGTGTGTTTGATGTGTCTGGTGTGTGTGGTGTGTTTGGTGTGTGGTGTGTGTGGTGTGTTTGGTGTGTTTGGTGTGTGTGGTGTGTTTGGTGTGTGTGGTGTGTGTGGTGTGTTTGGTGTGTGTGGTGTGTTTGGTCGATGTGGAGTGTTTGCTGTGTGTGGTGTGTGTGGTGTGTCTGGTGTGTTTGGTGTGTCTGGTGTGTCTGGTGTGTTTGGTGTGTTTGGTGTTTGGTGTGTGTGGTGTGTCTGGTGTGTTTGGTGTGTGTGGTGTGTGTGTTGTGTGTGGTGTGTGTGGTGTGTGTGGTGTGTGTGTTGTGTCTGGTGTGTTTGGTGTGTGTGGTGTGTGTGTTGTGTGTGGTGTGTCAGGTGTGTTTGGTGTGTGTGGTGTGTGTGTTGTGTGTGTTGTGTCTGGTGTGTTTGGTGTGGGTGGTGTGTGTGTTGTGTGTGTTGTGTCTGGTGTGTCTGTTGTGTCTGGTGTGTGTGGTGTGTGTGTGTGTGTTGTGTCTGGTGTGTTTGGTGTGTGTGTGGTGTGTTTTGTATACCTTTTCATTCAAAGATACTAGAAAAAGTCTAGGCCTGGACTATTTTATTTGATGATTATGTTTTATTTTGTGACCGCAGTCGTCCATGAGGGGCTGCTGTCTTTTTGTATTCGTTTTATTTTTGGCATTAAAGTCTGTTGAATGTTCACCGGTTCCCGCCTCCTTCTTCCCACAACATCTAACCTTGTTACACCTCACAACTATGTTCCTTTTTAGAAAGAAATGATATCTGTGAGGATTTTCAGTCCGGATTTAGACCGTACCATAGTACTGAGACCGCTCTCATTAGAGTCACACATGATTTGCTCTTATCATCCGATCGTGGTTGTATCTCTCTATTAGTGTTACTCGATCTTAGTGCTGCATTTGACACTATTGACCACAACATTCTTTTAAATAGACTAGAAAACTATGTGGGCATTAGTGGAATTGCACTAGCATGGTTTAAATCACACTTATCTGACCGTTATCAGTTTGTAGCAGTAAATGAAGAGATGTCTTATCGATCACAAGTTCAGTATGGCGTACCACAAGGCTCAGTACTAGGACCGCTGCTGTTCACTCTGTACATGCTACACACACACACACACACTCTGTACATGCTACCATTAGGAAGCATGGCATTAGCTTTCACTGTTATGCCGATGATACTCAGCTCTATATTTCTTCACGCCCTGATGAAACTTACCAATTCACAAAATTAACGGAATGCATAGCTGATATAAAAAACTGGATGACTAGTAATTTCCTACTACTAAATTCAGAAAAAACAGAGATTCTAATTATTGGCCAAAAAAACGTCCTCGCGTAATAACCTAGAATACTGTCTAACACTTGATGGCTGCTCTGTCAAGTCGTCGTCGTCGGTTAGGAACCTGTGTGTGTGTGCGTGTGTGTGTGTGTGCTCTTTCATACCAATTTTTCATTTGAAAGCCACATTTCTAGTATCTGTAAAACCACATTTTTCCATCTAAAACATATTTCTAAATTACGCCATATGCTCTCATTGACGAATATGGAACAGTTAGTTCATGCGTTCATGACCTCAAGGCTAGATTACTGTAATGCTCTACTGGGTGGTTGTCCTGCACGCTTAATAAACAAACTACAGCTGGTCCAAAACGCAGCAGCTCGAGTTCTTACCAGAACCAGGAAGTATGGTGTGTATGTGTCTGTGTCAGTATCTGTGTCTCTGTGTGTGTGTGTGTGTGTGTGTGTGTGTGTGCACTCTTCACCTGCCCAGGATCTTGCTGACGCACCCGTGACTGACCCTCAGTTGTCTCGAGATGTCGCAGGGTCTCACGCCCTGATGTGCCATATCCACGATCCTCTGCCGGATCACCTCGGGGAGCGGCCGGCCGTTCACAAACATTCCTCCGAGCTGATTCAGACCCCCATGACCTGGAGAACACACACACACATCAACATCAACACACACTGAACACACATGAGCTGATTCAGACCCCCTTGACCTGGAGAACACACACACACACACACACACATCAACATCAACACACACTGAACACACATGAGCTGATTCAGACCCCCATGACATGGAGAACACACACACACACATCAACACACACTGAACACACATGAGCTGATTCAGAACCCCATGACCTGGAGAACACACACACACACACATGAGCTGATTCATACCCCCATGACCTGGAGAACACACACACACACACACACATGAGCTGATTCAGAGCCCCATGACCTGGAGAACACACACACATCAACATCAACACACACTGAACACACATCAACATCAACACACACTGAACACACATGAACACAATCATCACACACACTGAACACACATGAACACGATCATCACACACACTGAACACACATGAACACGATCATCACACACTGAACACACATGAACACGATCATCACACACACTGAACACACATGAATACGGTCATCACACACACTGAACACACATGAACACGATCATCACACACACTGAACACACATGAACACGATCATCACACACACTGAACACACATGAATACAGTCATCACACACACTGAACACACATGAACACGATCATCACACACACTGAACACACATGAACATGATCATCACACACACTGAACACACATGAATACGGTCATCACACACACTGAACACACATGAACACGATCATCACACACACTGAACACACATGAACACGATCATCACACACACTGAACACACATGAATACGGTCATCACACACACTGAACACACATGAACACGATCATCACACACACTGAACACACATGAACACGATCATCACACACACTGAACCCACATGAATACGGTCATCACACACACTGAACACACATGAACACGATCATCACACACACTGAACACACATGAACACGATCATCACACACACTGAACACACATGAACATGATCATCACACACACTGAACACACATGAATACGGTCATCACACACACTGAACACACATGAACATGATCATCACACACACTGACTGCTGGCTCTGTGAGTCTCAGATTATATTTTATTCGTCTCATAATAAATCCACAGGTTTCTCTTGTATTGCCAAATCATATTTACACTCTTCTGAAAGTTACATATGAACAGTCATAACAACTGTATCCAGAATGCAACTTTTTCAGATTCCTTTTCACTCTGTAAAAATTATTTTATATCACTTACTACTCTATGATCTCTGCAACATTTCCAATGTTTTCTCAGCTTCTCAGGATTTCTCTCTCTGTCCCTATAAACTCCCCAATGCCTTTATTTCCACACACTCCTCCCTCACAACCTCAGATAAACCCACGGGTCCAGTATATGGACAGTATATATCATATGGTCCTGCATATGGACAGTATATATCATATGGTCCAGTATATGGACAGTATATATATCATATGGTCCTGCATATGGACAGTATATATCATATGGTCTTATGGACAGTATATATCATATGGTCTTATGGACAGTATATATCATATGGTCTTATAGACAGTATATATCATATGGTCTTATGGACAGTATATATCATATGGTCTTATGGACAGTATATATCATATGGTCTTATGGACAGTATATATCATATGGTCTTATGGTCCAGTATATGGACAGTATATATCATAATGGTCCAGTATATGGACAGTATATATCATATGGTCCAGTATATGGACAGTATATATCATAATGGTCCAGTATATGGACAGTATATATCATATGGTCCAGTATATGGACAGTATATATCATATGGTCCAGTATATGGACAGTATATATCATATGGTCCAGTATATGGACGGTATATATCATATGGTCCAGTATATGGACAGTATATATCATATGGTCCAGTATATGGACAGTATATATCATATGGTCCAGTATATGGACAGTATATATCATATGGTCCAGTATATGGACAGTATATATCATATGGTCTTATGGACAGTATATATCATAAGGTCCTGCATACGGACAGTATATATCATATGGTCTTATGGACAGTATATATCATAAGGTCCTGCATACGGACAGTATATATCATATGGTCCTGTATATATCATGACACACACCAGCACAATCTGCCTGCAAGAATATTCAGCTTTAATAACTCTAACTCTGTTCAGATTCAAGAGCTCATTATATGAACTAATAATAACCACTGCTATAATATATTTTAGCCATGAACGTGTTTGTGTTAAATAACCTACAGTAAGGCAGTTAAAACTATAAAACATTCAAAGGTTCCTCAGAGGGACAGAATATTGTTTGAATGAAATTCATTGCACTGGGTTGTACGTGTAATAATAAAATAAATGAATGTGCACTTATACAAATATTTTAATAATAAATATAAGATGTTCATAATAAAACTATTGGTCAGTCATAAGTATATTATTATTACTATTATCTTTGTTGTTGTTTTTAGTGCCTGTAAAATTGATTTAATTAAAAACAGCAGATTTTAATGTTCGTTTTTCGTGTTTTTGTCATGCGCCCTTTTGTGAGGAAACGCTCGCGCTTCAGTGACTCTCTTTAATTTAACCCGTTCATTCTCTTCTTTCTCTCTCTTTAATTTAACCCGTTCAGACTCTTCTTCCCCTTTTGCTCTTTTGCAGCTTCATTTCCACATCAAACGGCGCTATTAACGGTGTTAGCGGAGTGTGTCAAACTCTCCTCGCCCAGAGTCAGCGAGCCACAGGATATTAAAGCAGAGAAACCCCAGGAGAACACACACACACACACACACACACACACAGTTACTCTCTCACACACACGCACGCACACACACACACACACACGCGCGCACGCACACGCACAACACACACACACACCAAGCAAAGGCTTAAAGACTGGTTTGGCTTATATCATCGATTTTAATAGTTTAGGGTTAGGGTTAGGGTCATGGTCAATTTTTTATTTATTAATTTATTAAAGTAGATTTTAACGAGGCTTTTTTGGATCATGGCCTGGATTTTTAAAAACTATAGTGCATCGCTTACAAAATTGTTTAAATTTTGTTTTGTTTAATTTGTTTAAAGCGATTTTTCTTGTTTTGCTGCAGACTTTAGATAGGCCTACTCTGTTTTGATATGACATTATGAACCCTCAATTGCATAAAATTAATGATTTATTTCAGTACGCAATAATGGAAAAAGAAAATTCCCGAGACAAAATTTCAACAAATTTAGATAATAATAATCGTATTTCGATGAATGCATTCGATAATTCAAATAATTTAAATTGTAGGCTACATTACTTCTAATATATGGAAACGAAAGGAGAAACCGATCATGTGAAAATGAGAGAGAAATTGTAGGAAAACCTTCTACAAAAAAGTATTATGTGTTGTTGTACAAAGTAATTTAAAACATATTATAGCGCGTAAAAGCAATATTAGCGACACTGATAAATTCATTTTCACGTAAAGAGAGAAAAGCAGGAAAGCCGTTTAACACATGCGTGTTTCTCCATCGCGCAATAATACAGTCCGAGATTCGGGGAAATAAGTCAACATCCCAGCAGTGTTTACATGTCTATTACTGAAATATCGACAGAAGTCCGTGTGTTATATGATGATCATGCTCGTGTGAACACGCTGGTTTATTCAGGACTGTTAACACACTAACCCTCTAAACGAAAGTCAATAATATCTGTGCGAGTAAAGACTTTCTGTCCGAATCTCTCAGATTATTCTGCAATCCAATCCAAATATTAACGAGGCCTATTCATAAACATACCAAATTCAGACCAATTACATTCACGAACGGAAGGATTTGTGTTATGATTGTGAGTTATATCTTATTTGGTTATTTGTTATCAGCGGTATTCACGAGTTCGTATTAGTATCAGTAGGCTATATTAGTTCTCGTTGACACATAATTGATTACAATAAAATGCCAAACCGCTACTGTCAATTTATGGACATTTAGATGTTCTATATTGTTTTAACATTTGATAGTACATTAACAAAACCTATTTGTAAAATAAACCTTATAAGAAGGAAGGTTAGTCTGCTATTCGCGGAATGGTGTCTTGAACTTGTACACTGATGAACATTATTGTGAAATATAATGCCTGAATAAATGTCCCGATTGCGGCACTTGTTCTTCATTTTTAGACATGTCATGTGATGCCGGTATATAGACTTCAGAATAACGAGTTTATTATTTTACCTCGCCCAGTAGTGATGGACATTTCTCAGAGAAGTCTCGGTCTCTTGATGTCCAGGTTTTTTGTCCACGTGTTTCTGTGTTTTAGTCCATATGAGGTCTGGCGTGCAAATACCCCTGCGTGGACAGTTTTATTCCCTGCAAAAGGACATTTTATGGTGAACCTGACAGTTACGGCTATTGTTATATTATTATTTAATATTTATTAATGGCTATTTGCATAACACAGACTCTCATCTTCGATTCTTAAGCACTGTATGTTTAGTCGAAGAGTTTGTATCGTCAAGCTCCTCGTGTTTGAAAGAATCACTCAGAGATTTAATTTGGGTGCGTTATAGCGCGTTATAGGCCTGTTGTAGATTATGAGGATTATTTCTCAGAAGTTATTGGCTGAAGAATCTGCAGGTATCAATAAATTTACCCCATTAAATCCACATCACATCAATGCGCACACATAAATATATAATAATGCATGTTTTACCTTCTGGAGAAGAAACGCTTGGGAATATCCGACGGCTTTTATCCAGCGCCACAATGTCAGTTATAATGGCACATATTGTGTGTGTGTGATCAGAGTTCCTCCAGTAGTGTGTGTGTGTGTGTGTGTGTGATCAGAGTTCCTCCAGTAGTGTGTGTGTCTGACGGGCCCGCTGAGGCTTTATCGCGGAGACTCTCACGCGCTCAGGACGCGCTTCACCATTGGACGACGCGTTATTTGGGGGCGTGTCCGCCGGATGACGTGTCCAGACCTACCTGTGCGCATGGGTGATTCCGAGGGTTCGAGCGCTTCCAGAACACAACAAAACACCGAGCGATACGTCAACGTTTACGGAAATATTAGTGAAGGATCGGGCTTGTTTTCATTCACCCTCAGTGATTAGATGCGCGATGTGAACGCGCTCATCCTTCACACACAGTTGGACTCTTGATTTGCTATAATCTGCTGTTATATCATATATAACATGACAAATACCTGATCCCTCACTTGACGGATACCAGCACTTTACAATGGTTTAGGCTACCGACAAATAATAGCCTAATGATAACAATAATGACTGGGTTTTACCAATGTATTATTTTTGTTATTTTTAATGATTGAATTTTATCAATGCATTTCATTATAATTATTATTAATAATAATAAAAAACAATGACTAGATGGTTTTATCAATTAGTGTAGTATTATTATTATTGAATGAATTTTATCAATAGGCTATTTCATCATAATTGTTATTTTTTATAAAAAATAACAATGACTGGATGGTTTTATAAATTAATGTATTATTATTATTATTAATGGCTAAATTTAATAAATGCATTTTATTAATAATAATACTAATAATAGTATGCCAATAATAGGTGAATGATTATGGCTCTATAATCGCTTGCAGTAGAAAGTCCTTTGCTTTAAATGTCCGGCATGAAATGGCTTTTATTGCGCTGTTTGGGAGCTTCTAAACTAACTCTCAGCGGGGTCACAGGATCCCCGAGCATCTTCACACACTCTCTGTTGTTCTCACAACTTTAAAACAAACACAACAAGCCGAATTACTCCTTTATGGCACCCGTGGTTTGGCCTTTGCCATATGGCGCGTGTCAGGACAGAGAGAGTCTTTATTAGCGCACTTCCACACAAACATTAATGAACGAACGAACTAAAGGAGGATGAGTGTTAATATAAAGCTTTGTGCTTCCGTTAGACTCGAGATGGTATGTCTGTGGCCTCAGTAAACGGATAATTAAACCACATTACAGGCTTGAAAAGAAAAATAAGACAGGTCAAAATCACTCCATATTGTTATCTTGTTGTTCCTCTGAAGGCTCTTTCATTTCTTTCATTCGTATTCATGCATTCTCCGCTGTGTCGTGTAAATACAGCGAGTGCGGAACAAAGTGCGTGTGTTTTCAGATAAATACAGAGTAAAGAAAATCACAGAGTAAATGGAAGCAGAACATTCCTTTCTTGAGCGTAAAAGAGTGAAGCAGGAACGCCCGAGGAGAGGGCAGAAGCGGAGGAAGAGGAGCGAGGTGAAGGAGAGGTTATCAGGGATTAACAGATATTATCTGCGCTTTCATCATCCACAATATCGGATACTAAATTAATGGCGCATTAAACGCGCAAAAGTGGTCAGTTATTTCTTTAATCGAGTAACTAAATATCAGAAATGATGAAACCAAGAAAAGAAAAGCACATTTCTCTGAAGAGTGTTCGAGTTGCTGTTCATGCGCATTTATGAAACATTAGTGTACGATTTGATTTTGAGAGAGTTCAGCATTTCACTGTGACCAACACCCGTTACATGTTAACAGCCGGCTCATATGGCACACTTAGGCTATATGTAACTAAATATTTGACAGGGACAGAATATTAAGATTGTTTATGTTTAATGGACAGATTTGCTGCGAAACTCTGCAATTATACTTTAAAGTTAACTTGAAATATTAGAAAGGTCAGTTTATGGTTTACTGCGAGAAAGTTTCTGTGAAATTTACCTTGATAAACACGATAACGCTGGAAATATCGATATCAGTCTAGCATCTCGTTTTTAAAGACTAATTCATTTCCCCCGTTTTCGTATACTGGCCTGTGTATTAAAACCCACGAAGGTCGGAATCACTCTCCACAATATACCACAATATTGCCAAAGCAATACATATACAATAGATAAATGAATAAATAAATAAAAAACATTTCCATATTATACACAATTATATCACAATAAAAAAATAAAATAAAATAAAATAAAACGTAGCTACAGAGAGGAAAAGAGGGTTCAGCCCTTTCATATGATGGCACGGAGACACACATTGCGCTGCCAGGTGAACACACACACACACACACACTCACTCACTCTCACTCTCTCTCTCTCTCTCTCTCTCTCTCTCTCTCTCTCTCTCTCTCTCTCACTCCACTATGTCATGTCACTAAAGACTGCCAACAATAATCTGCAAATTCTGCAATTTGCTATGGATTAAAATATGGGTTCCAAAAGAGCATAAAAAAGCTGTGCAATTTCAAGATAAAAGTCAGAATTTAATAATAAAATGTCGCAAATTTAGTTTTGAGCTGAACTGAGCCTGTCTTTAAATCATTAGAACATAATAAATCGATAATAAAACCGGAAGAAACACCTTCCTTTAGTTTTTCGTAAATATGTGTTATTCTTATAAATCTTCATCAGCTCATGTTAAGTTGGAAGAGCAAATGTTTCATGATCCACACCTCTCATTTTCCTACAAAAAGTTTCTGATTTATATTTAATGAGTGTCTGTGCCACTGTAATTCCAGTCCCAGGCTCTTTTCTTCTGCTCTCCCTCCACCATCTGTTCTCCGCTCATCCCTGTCTGTGTCTGCAGGTCTGCATTGTTCGTCTCTGTGTCCCGTTTCCGCTCCAGCCCGTGACCTCTGACCCCAAACCCTGTTCATCTCAGGACCGGCTCCTGCTTTAGTGGTCGCTCGCCCCTGAAAGTTCGGGGGCCTGATAACAGTTTTAGAGGAGCCGTGACCAAACCCCAGCATGCCGGCCATTGTGCAAGCCCCAGTAATGCGGCGGCATTAAAAGCCCATTAGCGAGGCCTGAGCGCCAGTTTGCCAGGGTTCAGGCCGCTCTGTGGAGCTCAGGATCAGGCCGACTCGTTTCAGTGCGGTTAGCCCGATGTAACACACTCACTGCTCGAGGAGTAGCCGGGATCGGGCCGCTGTGTGGAGCTCAGGATCAGGCGGACTCGTTTCAGTGTTAGCCCGATGAAACACACTCACCACTCGATGAGGAGCCGGGATCGGGCCGTTCTGTGGAGCTCAGGATCAGGCCGACTCGTTTCAGTGTTAGCCCGATGAAACACACTCACTGCTCGAGGAGGAGCCGGGTTCGGGCCGCTGTGGAGCTCAGGATCAGGCCGACTCGTTTCAGTGTTAGCCCGATGAAAACACTCACTGCTCGAGGAGGAGCCGGGTTCGGGCTGCTGTGGAGCTCAGGATCAGGCCGACTCGTTTCAGTGCGGTTAGCCCGATAAAACACACTCACCACTCGATGAGGAGCCGGGTTCGGGCCGCTCTGTGGAGCTCAGGATCAGGCCGACTCGTTTCAGTGTTAGCCCGATGAAACACACTCACTGCTCGAGGAGGAGCCGGGTTCGGGCCGCTGTGGAGCTCAGGATCAGGCCGACTCGTTTCAGTGTTAGCCCGATGAAAACACTCACTGCTCAAGGAGGAGCCGGGTTCGGGCCGCTGTGGAGCTCAGGATCAGGCCGACTCGTTTCAGTGCGGTTAGCCCGATAAAACACACTCACCACTCGATGAGGAGCCGGGATCGGGCCGCTCTGTGGAGCTCAGGATCAGGCCGACTCGTTTCAGTGTTAGCCCGATGAAACACACTCACTGCTCGAGGAGGAGCCGGGTTCGGGCCGCTGTGTGGAGCTCAGGATCAGGCAGACTCGTTTCAGTGCGGTTAGCCCGATGAAACACACTCACTGCTCGAGGAGGAGCCGGGTTCGGGCCGCTGTGGAGCTCAGGATCAGGCGGACTCGTTTCAGTGTTAGCCCGATGAAACACACTCACTGCTCGAGGAGGAGCCGGGTTCGGGCCGCTGTGGAGCTCAGGATCAGGCTGACTCATTACAGTGCGGTTAGCCCGATGAAACATACTCACTGCTCGAGGAGGAACCGGGTTCGGGCCGCTCTGTGAGCTCAGGATCATGCAAAATGACCCATGGGCACTGGAGGAGGTGCGACAGGCAGCAATGCCCAGCAGGTGGTAACATCTTCCTGTGCAATTACACACTTGAATAAACTTATTTTTTGTAATGGATTAGTATCGCTGTGTACAAGATCAGGTTCAGTTCAGCCTGATGAAACACATAATTGTGTGTGACATTTTGACTCTCAAACGGATGAAATCTCTGTGTGTTTCTTTACTGGTTTCATCTGTGCCTTAAACGCTTGCTAACATTTGAAAGGAAAACGTCCTCGGGTTACGACTGTAACCCTTGTTCCCTGAGAAGGGAACGAGAACTGCGTCGAATGACACTTTGGGGGGAAAGCCCCTCAGCGTAGCGCCTCTGAAGCATGAATGAAACTGAGCCGATCTCCGATTGGTGCAACGTCATGACGTAGTGTGTGACGACACACAGGTGGAACTATAAAGGCACGCCGGCAAAACAAAATGTCAGCTTGCGTGATGAAGCAAGCGCTCCCAGGCAGGGGAAGGCGTGGCCAAGGGACGCAGTTCTCGTTCCCTTCTCAGGGAACAAGGGTTACAGTCGTAACCCGAGGACGTTCCCTTTCGAGGGAACTCCAACTGCGTCGAATGACACTTTGGGGGAACGAGTACCCACTACGCCACAACGTGCCCTGCCTGCCCTAGTGTGAAGCTGCTCACAGGCACACTTAGGACGAGAGCACAAGAGAGCCGGGTGTCGACGGAATGTCCAGACTGTAAAACCTAATAAAGGTATGAGGGGTAGCCCATCCCGCTGCATCGCAGACCTCCTGGATGGGGGCCCCCGCGAGAAGGGCTCTAGAGGACGCCATGCCTCTGGTAGAATGAGCCCTCACGGCCAGAGGTGATGGCAAACCGCGCACCTGGTAGGCCGTGGAAATCGCATGGACAATCCAGTTGCTGATGGTCTGTTTTGAAGCGGGAAGCCCCTTCTTGGGCGACCCGAAACACACCAGCAACTGGTCCGA
This sequence comes from Tiaroga cobitis, assembly GCA_030578255.1. Classification (NCBI taxonomy): domain Eukaryota; kingdom Metazoa; phylum Chordata; class Actinopteri; order Cypriniformes; family Leuciscidae; genus Tiaroga; species Tiaroga cobitis. Next base: position 233,000 of record CM060595.1, read on the forward strand.
CTTCCGCCATGAAGAGGACCTCTGAATGTAAATACTCAATGCTCTGACAGGGCAGAGCATGTGAAGTCTCTCTTCATCTGCCGTCACGTGAGGTGGAGGATGAAAAGCCTGCAGAACCATAGGCCGTGCCGCACTGGACGGCACCTTAGGCAAATAGCCGGGCCTAGGGTGAAGAATGGCCTTAATGTTGCCTGGAGCAAACTCCAGGCACTCGTTAGATATGGAGAGCGCCTGGAGATCTCCTACCCTCCTCAGAGAAGTAATGGCCAACAAAAAGACCACCTTCAACGAAAGGTTCTTGGCCTCAGCCGACTCCAGCGGCTCGAAGGGGGCCTCGGCCAGCCCTTCGAGAACCACTGCCAGGTCCCAAGTGGGAACCCTGGTACGAGCCGCAGGTCTCATCCTCCAAGCCCCACGGAGGAAATGTACGACCAATTGGTGTCTCCCCAGAGGCCCATCACTCAGAGGAGCGTGGAAAGCCGCAATGGCAGCCACGTACACCTTGAGTGTGGACGGGGTAAGACCAGTGGAGAAGCGATCTTGGAGGAACTCCAGCACTGAAGCCACTGGGCAGTTAACTGGGTCCACCTCATGCTCCCTACACCAAACGGTGAAGACGTTCCACTTTAAGCCATACAATTTCCTCGTGGATGGAGCTCTAGAGCTGAGTATGGTCTCCACTACTCCAGCTGATAGGCCGGCCTCTAGGTACTGTGCCCCCTCAGGGGCCAGACCCACAGTTTCCATAACTCGGGCCGAGGGTGAAATATTGAGCCCTCTGCCTGTGTCAGCAGGTCCCTCCTGATGGGAATCTCCCATGGAGGGCCGTCCAGGAGCAAAATTATGTCGGAGAACCATACTCGGGCCGGCCACAACGGGGCTACCAACAGTAGACTGATCCCGTCGCGACGGACTCTCTCTAGAACTCCCGGGAGCAGAGCGATCGGGGGAAATGCGTACAGACGTAGCCTCGGCCACGTCTGCACCATGGCATCCAACCCCAGCGGGGCTGGATGGGTGAGGGAAAACCACAGTGGACAGTGGGTCGTCTCTCGAGACGCAAACAAGTCCACTTCCACTGGGCCGAACCTCTGAGATATTGACTCCACCACCTCGGGGTGGAGCCTCCATTCCCCGGGCCTCAGCCCCTGTCTCGACAGGATGTCTGCTCCCTGATTCTGACTCCCCGGGATGTATGTCGCTCTTAGAGACAACAGTTTCCCCTGGGACCACAGGAGGATCTGATGCGCCAGTCTGCATAGAGGGCGAGACCTCAGACCCCCCTGATGGTTTATATAGGCCACTACCGACATGTTGTCTGACCTCACAAGGACATGATGACCTTTGAGGTCCGGCAGGAAGCCCCTCAGGGCTCGGAACACCGCCAACATCTCCAGGCAGTTTATGTGCCAGGAGGCATGATAGTCCTGCCATAGGCCTGACGTAAAGCGGCCGTCCATGACCGCGCCCCAGCCCGTGAGGGAGGCGTCTGTCGAAACGGTTCTCCGGCGACATGACGCTCCCAACACCGGCCCTTGGGACAGAAACCAAGCTTTCTTCCACATAGATAGGGAACGAAGGCATCTGCGCGTAACCCTGATCATGCGGAACGGGTTTCCCCTCGGGGAGAACCCCTTGGTTTTTAACCACCACTGAAGGGCCCTCATGTGCAGCAGGCCGAATGGAATGACACTGGACGCTGCCGCCATGAGCCCCAACACTCTCTGGAAGTGCTTTACAGTGATGGCTTGGCCTAGCCTCATCCCGGACACTGTGGTCAGGATGGACTCGATCCGCGCGGGAGACAATTGTGCCCGCATCGTGACCGAGTCCCACACCACTCCCAGGAACGTGGTTCTCTGCGCTGGTGTCAACACGCTCTTTTTCGTGTTGAGTCTTAACCCCAGGCTCTGGATGTGGGCGATGACGACATCTCGATGCCGAACCGCCAGCTCCCGTGACTGTGCTAAAATCAGCCAGTCGTCGATATAATTGAGCACCCTGATGCCCTGAAGCCTCAGCGGTGCCAGAGCTGCATCCATACATTTGGTAAATGTGCGAGGGGAGAGAGCTAGGCCGAACGGAAGAACCCAATATTGGTACGCTTCGCCCCCGAAAGCGAACCTCAGGAACTTCCTGTGAGATGGAAGGATGGATATGTGGAAGTATGCGTCCTTTAGATCTATCGTGACAAACCAATCCTCGGACTGAATTTGACTCACGATAATGGGAATAGTGAGCATCTTGAACCTGAATCTCCTCAGAGAACGGTTCAGGTGCCTGAGATCTATTATTGGACGCAACCCCCCATCCTTCTTGGGAACTATGAAGTAGCGGCTGTAAAACCCGGACTCCCTGTCCGGTGGAGGAATACGATCTACAGCCTCCTTTGTTTACTTCCTGTTCCAATACCCGACCCTGCACTGGGTCGACTACAGTCCAGACCACCCCGTTGAAGTCGATGTGTCCCGAAGCGTGTTTAACAGCGGGAGAGCAACATCGATTTCCTGCGGGCTCCGTGAAGGAGACGACCTCGGTCGTTCCACCACGGGTGGGGCTGCCCGCAGAGATCCTAGACCAGCTAGGACCTCTTAGACGAAGCCTTTTTAGCCTGCAGGACGGCCCTCAGGTCACCCTGCTTCTGCTGAGGCTTCGCCTGAGCGCGCTGTCTAGGCCCCCAGGCTCCTTGAGGGGGGGCTCTAGACGCAACGCTCTGTTTTTGGGCCTGTCTATAGGCAGAGGAGCTGGAGGATGGCTGTGGCTGCGGCTGCCCACTGGGGGCAGACTTCTTGGACACCGAGCGGCGAGGGAGATATTGTTTGAAGGCCGCTGATTGCCTTTTCGCCTCCTGAAATCTGTCGACGACGGTATTAACGGCGTCGCCGAACAGACCAGAAGGCGAAATTGGGGCATCAAGAAGGAAAGCCCTGTCTTTCTCCTTGATGCCCGTCAGGTTTAACCATAGGTGCCTCTCCGAGACCACCATCGCCGCCATGGAGCGACCGACAGCGCGGGCCGTCTCCTTGGTGACTCGGAGAGACAAATCAGCGACCTTCCTCAACTCCGCAATATCCTCCGGAGTTGGACCCTCGCCCTCATCGATGTCTTTAAGAAGGTCGGCCTGGTATGCTTGGAGCATAGCCATGGTGTGAAGACTCGCACCAGCCCGACCAGCAGGCATATAAGCCCTGCCCACCAGCAAAGATGTGTCTCGACATGGCTTAGTGGGCAGCACCGGGGCTTTAAGGGATGATGCCGATTCGGGAGATAAATAGTTAGCTAATGGCTGTTCAACCCGCGGCATCATCCCATAACCTTTCTCTCGTGCCCCCATGATGTTACTGTAATTTAACACAGGGGGATTGGAAACACGAGAGGAATGCGGTTTCTTCCACGATTTACACAACTCGTTGTGCAAATCGGGAAAAAACGGCAAGCCCCGGTGATGAGGTTGTTCCCTGTGCTGCAGGAAGCGCTCATCCAGCTTACTTTTAGTATGCGCTTCCTGCTTATCTTGTGGCCATGTGATATTTAAATGGGCCACTGCACGGGAAACAACCTCCACCAACTCCTCATACGCGGGGACACGGGGCGGCGAGTCGTCCCCGAAATCCCCGCCCTCGATGCTGAGCACGTCTATCTCCTCGGAGGCAGACAGCTCGAGCATCGGATCCTCGACTCGCGCAGAAGAAATAGCGGGGCGGGCTTCTGCGCGAGGCTCGAGGACATCGGAACTGCCCGATGAATCCCGAGAAGGTGCCTCAGCAGCCTCGAGATCCCCGGACAGATCCATTTGCGAGCCCCATGAAGAGCGTCGCCACGCCGCCTCAGCGGACGTGGGTCCCGCACCACGGGGCAAGCGAGGCTGACCACCTTCGCTGAAGATAGCCAGCCGGGAACGCAACACACGGATTGTCATCTTATCACAATCCTCGCAAGCAGCCCCCTCGAGAGCTGCCTGCGCGTGCTGCATTCCCAAACAATGCGTGCACAGTCGGTGTGTGTCCCCGCCCGTGATGTAACGAGGGCAAGGATGCACACACTTTCTGAAGCTCACACTCGCCATTTCAACTCAGTTTTCAAACAGACAACAATAAATAGGACAGACAGTCACAAATAGCGCTTGCTGAAGAACAGAAAGCTGACATTTTGTTTTGCCGGCGTGCCTTTATAGTTCCGCCTGTGTGTCGTCACACACTACGTCATGACGTTGCACCAATCGGAGATCGGCTCAGTTTCATTCATGCTTCAGAGGCGCTACGCTGAGGGGCTTTCCCCCCAAAGTGTCATTCGACGCAGTTGGAGTTCCCTCGAAAGGGAACAAGATATTTTAATGATATATAGATCATTACATATTTTAGTGTTATTAGCATGTTCTCATAGATCAAAGATCAAAGATGTTCTTATTTATTACTGAGGGACTCTTCATGGCTGTAAAAGCTGTAAAAGGTGTAAATGAAACGGTGTGTGTGAGAGACCCAGAGACACGGGTCACTGTAACCACAAGCGTTTCATCGGAGAGAGAACAAACACACTAACACTGTAGAAGATAGAAAGCAATAAATGGAAAAGTCCGTAGTAAAAGAATGACATAAAATCTGTTTGCAGCTCAACTGAAAATAAACACTGATGAGGATGCCTGCACTATACGGGCTTCAATCACTGTAAAACTAAAAGTAGAACAACGGTGAACTGTAGGTTTGAGAGTTTCGACGAGCACTTCATGCCTGAGCCTCGTGAACTCCGGCCTGAGCGGACGGCTCTTTCTCTCGGCTTTATTCAAATATATTTATCACCTCAACACAGTAAAACTGAGCTGTGCTTTATATTCCAATTAGCGGTCGATGCATTTCAGAGTCGTTAGGTTATAACCAGGGAGTTTTCCTCGTCACACGCGCGTCTGCAGGAGATTTACTGGCGGGAATCCCTGTGGAGAAATCACTGAGCTTTACAAACACTCTTGTGTAAATTCAGTGCAATTAGGCCTTTATAGTCCCGTAACTCTCCATCAGATGCTTGTCAGTATGTTGTTTGTTGAGGGCAAGAGAGAAAATTGGATCGGCTGACCTTGGTCGAGCCCTGTGATTATAAAAACCCTTATCCAGAGTGTGGGCAGGGCCGTGTGTGTAAGTGTTTACAAGGACTGAGCGGCGGCCGAACACTTTGGGGATTCGCTCATCTGAATGTCTGTGGTGTTTCACACATGTTGGATATGTGGTTTCCTCAGATGATGAAGCTCAGGCGTTATACAGACTGAAGCAGAGACACAAGTTGTCAGCGAAAAGCAACTCGTGTCTGATGTGATACAGTGAGTGTAATGAGCAATACGTCTTAAGCAATCACTGGCTATCCCAGAGTCTTGATAGTTGATAATCATGTATGTGACTGTGTCAGACAGAGAGGTGTGTGTGTGTGTGTGTGTGCGCGTATGCGTGTGAGTGTGTGTAAGTCACAAACTTTAATTTAAATCGCTATCATTAGCACAACACGCTAGCATTTCGCTATCCTTTTAACCTGTCATCCGTGCTTACTGGTTACGTCTTTTTTCTCTCTCACGCTCCCGTCTTTTACGAGTCTATCAAACAACTGTGGTGAGTAGGATCAGTCAACAAACACGGTGAGTAATGTCTTCTCCTGTTATTGTCACTTGCACTTCGTGTCACGTATAGAATAGCCTTCTCGGTCAGCGCTGAGGGCTTTACATGTGATAAATGCAGGGAGACAGTCAGGCTGACGGAGAAGATTTCAGAATTAGAGACACACATCCAAACTTTAATCGAGGATAGTAAGAGTGCAAGGGCTTTGGATACTGCTTTGGATGCAACTAGCTTAGTGAACTCTGTACATCGTTGGGTTCCAGCTGAAGAGCCCGTGCAGCAGGGCAACTGGGTGACCGTGAGACGCTATAGTCGCGGGACGAAACACCGCTCTTCCGTTCTGATTACCACATTAAACCGGTTCACCCCACTCAGTGAAACTAATTCTCTCTAGTAATTTGGCTCATAGTCTTAGAGCTCAAACATGACAATCTGGGGCTCAGGTCAGGAAGCAGACAGACTGGCTAAACCGACCGTCTGCTAGCGGCCTCACGTCACCAAGGTCAGATAAATCCCATCACATAGAGCCTCTTTCACCTAGATATCATCATATAGAGACTGTGTCTGTTCCCCGAATTAGGACATACAAAAAACTTCCAAACCCATCTAAGGGTAAATATTTAATTGATGTTCAACAAATAAAAAACAGATATAATACAGATGAGCAAATGATAAAGCTTGGGTTGCTGAATATTCAATACCTTACTTCAAAAGCACTTATTGTTAAAGATATGATTACAGACTATAACCTAGAACTGCTGTGTTTGACAGAAACCTGGTTAAAACCAAACAATTACATTACTTTCAATGAGTCAACCCCACAAGATTACAGTTATAAACATGAACCTCATCTGAAAGGCAACTGTAATTGTTACTATAATTTATAGTAATATCTTCAGTATTACTGAGAAGTCTAGTTTCAAATATAATTATTTTGAAGTGTTGGTGCTTAATGTAACACTATATAGTGTAAATGATGAATCATGTTTGAGATTTGTGCTGGCTACTGTATACAGACTTCATCAAAGATGTGCTGACTCTCTATCAGAGTTAGTCCTGGCTGCAGATAAAGTCCCAGTTGTTGGTGATTTTTAATATACACTTAAGACTACACCCCACGCACATACACATTCAAACACACATATTCTACACATTATATAACCCTAACCACAGTATCGCTTTCAAAACTTTTTTTTTAAAACATGCACTATGAAACCTATTTCAAAGTTTGCATTTCTCAGGCCACCAAAATGCCGTTGTCGTGTAAATAATTGTCCAGAACACATGAAAAGTTTTCTGTTTTCAGTTGAAAACACTGTTGTATAAACTGCCTCTGAGTTATGTAATAACTAATGTTTTTTACAACAGAAATGAATCAATCAAAAACTTAAACTAGACAATGAC
>CM060595.1:247500-322500 GCA_030578255.1 Tiaroga cobitis
TCTACACAACTCTCCACACAACTGTCCGGTCTACACAACCGTCTCCACACAACTGTACGGTCTACACAACCGTCTCTACACAATTGTACTGTCTACACAACCGTCTCTACACAACTCTCCGGTCTACACAACTGTCTCAACACAACTATCCGGTCTACACAACCGTCTCTACACAACTCTCCGGTCTACACAACCGTCTCTACACAACTCTCCGGTCTACACAACCGTCTCTACACAACTGTACGGTCTACACAACTGTCTCTACACAACTCACCGGTCTACACAACCGTCTCTACACAACTCTCCGGTAAAAACGGCACAGGGCTAAAACTCTTTTGTACCGGACGACATTTTGTACTGTTGAACATGAATTAGTGAAGTCTATTTATTTTAGGTGTAATATTTTGTGTATTTTTGAAATGTATCAGGTTTTGGCGAAACACTGGCTATGGAGTCCATTACACACTTCCCTATCAGGGACAATAAAGTATATTTCATTTCATTTCATAAAGCATCTTCCGGTGTGATGTCAGTCCCTGCCGTGACCCCTGACCCCGGAGGTCAGATCTCCCACGGCCTCACAGCTCTTATCAGATCGTCTCTCAGCGGGACGGTTATGACACTATAAACGCAGAGAGTTTGATTGAACACACACTTTACAGCTCAGCGCAGCGTGGAGTGTGTGAAGGAGTGTGAGGTTATTGCCTGACTGTGATTATAAGAGTTTACTCTTCTTCATTTGCAGGAAAATTGCTTGTTGACTGAGAAATAAACTCCGGCATCACAGCAGGGTTTCCCAGAGCACTAGCAGGACTTTATCAGCACATGAAGAAGAGTTCACACACACACACACACGAGATTGTTAGTCAGATCAGATTATTAGAATAATCACCAGCTCCAGATTATCAGCACAGACGCGAGCATCAGCATTATCATCAATTTAATACTTTTAAATAAATAACAAAAAGCTCACTCTAAGTCTCCACTTTATAATACAATGTTCAGGTTTCACAGACATTTAGATATATGTATATATAGTTCGCTATAGTTTAGAAATTGGTAATAAAGGAACTCAGAGTTCTCAGATCAGTGGATATTTGACTGGTTTTGTCCGTCCTTCTGTTAGACTCTCACACATGAATTATGTTGAATATCTGTCAGCTGTTAAATTTAACTCCACAATTAGATAATACCAGTTTAGCTCAACCAGTGACCAAGCAATGCTTCATGTTGTTCAGTGTGTGTGTAAAAAGAGCATTAGCAATTACAGAAAACACACTTTAGCAAAACATCATCAGCTCAAAGTGGAGGAATCATTTCTGGTCCCGAATGTTTATAAATGTTACTGGTAGTCACTGTATGAAGAATATTTGGGTGTAATATGTCACACTTTACTTTATTTTGCTCTCCTCACTCACATAAATGAACTATAGTGTCCTGCACACACTAGTGGAACAATATCAAATTATATCTGGTATCTGAATAATGTTTGGTTTGACTGTACTTCAGATGTGGCCTACTAAGTAGGCTACACGTAGTATATATATATATATGTTTTTTTTTAAATAAATAAATGTCGATATACGCAGAGTTTAGAGCGGGTTAATCAAACTCACCTGCAAGTTTAGTTACTCGAAGACCTTAATTAGCTCTTTTATTCAGGTCTAATTTTGAAAGCATGAAACTTACGTGATTTAACAACAACTCCTTTAACGTTTAGCAAAAACCTTATACAGTACACAGCAGTGTTCTCTGCAGAAGCGGTATTTCTCAGACCTGTGCGTTCACCTGTCTGTGTGTGTGTGTGTGTGTGTTCGCGCATGCGCAGACCGCGTCACCTTGAGCTCGCGAGTGTCCGGTCTCGCGCAGAGAGTCAAGGCTGGGCATCTTCTCAACACGCACATCATGTTGCTGTGAGCGGGCTATATAAATGCAAATTGTATTGGAGATCTATTAGAGGTCTTGGAAACAGAGTCGTATGTAAATGTCCCATAAGAGCAGAGCCGAGTGATTACCCTCGCGCTAAACCATGGAGAACAAGGTGAGAACTCTGCGAATCCAATACGGTTTGATTTATTGTAAATGCGAGAAAGTTGCAAAGCTGCAAAACTGCAGGAAAACACGAGTCTGGCACTGAGGGAATGTTTAGTTTTGGGAAATGGGGAAAGTCTTCACTGATCACTACTGCGATTATTACACGTGGAAAATACGCCACTGATTTTGATTGCTGTAATAGATCTATTATCATAATAAGTCATAATGTGCTGCTGTATAGCGTGTGTGAATATGATTTACCTTCATAAGAGCTGCAGTGAACGGGGAAAGGTTTCCATCTAGTGTTCAGCGCGAAGAACTGCAGCTTCACGAGAAACACCAGTTACATTAAACTGGTTAATATTAAAAACACCAGTAAACTGTCACTGTCGTCATCAGCGATGAGATCATCACAGTTAAACCTGTCCTGGACAATAAAATAATATTTATTTCTCTACTAATAAATACTGTATTTGAGCATCAATAACGACAGCTGGAGCTCCACTGGAGAAACACAGAGAACAGGTCTTTACTGGTGAAGCTCACGCTGCTGTATGAGAAACATCATCAATCACATAAAAAGTACAAATTATGACATTAAAAACATCCAACTATGGGATAAAGTCGAACTTTTAAAGTCATAATTTTAATATCAAAATGTTGAAACGGGCTTCCGTAGTTCGAGTCCGTTTGGCAAGATGACCTTCAGCTCGCGTTTCTCGTTCTTGTCGATCATTTCTTTCTGGTCTGCCAAACCATCCTGTCCTTCAGCAGACATAGTGTGTGTATGTGTGTGTGTGTGTGTGTGTGTGCGCGCGAAAGCCCAACAATGCCCCCTGGAGGTATGTTTATGTATGTGACTTTGTTGGTGTTTGCACGAGCATCAGAGGCCAGTCTATACACATTACACAGGTGGAGTGTATGTGTGTGTGTATACATATATAACATAGGTGCATATACACATTATAATTATAGGTGAAAAAATACACAAAAATCCAACTTAAGTGAAAGCATGGATCCTGAGTGAAAATATTGCTTAATTATAGGCCAAAAACATACTTGAGAAAGTAAAAAGTACCACTTTAAATTGTACTCAAGTATTTAAAAAGTAGAAGTTAACTTGCAAATATAAAAACGAGAGAGGAGTTTCTTGTTTAGGCATTTTGAACCATTTTTTATAATATGTGTTTCCAATCACACCAGCCTCTGATCGGATGAACCAATCACACCAGACTCTGATCGGATGAACCAATCACACCAGACTCTGATCGGATGAACCAATCACACCAGCCTCTGATCGGATGAACCAATCACACCAGCCTCTGATCGGATGAACCAATCACACCAGACTCTGATCGGATGAACCAATCACACCAGACTCTGATCGGATGAACCAATCACACCAGCCTCTGATCGGATGAACCAATCACACCAGACTCTGATCGGATGAACCAATCACACGAGCCTCTGATCGGATGAACCAATCACACCAGACTCTGATCGGATGAACCAATCACACCAGACTCTGATCGGATGAACCAATCACACCAGCCTCTGATCGGATGAACCAATCACACCAGACTCTGATCGGATGAACCAATCACACGAGCCTCTGATCGGATGAACCAATCACACCAGACTCTGATCGGATGAACCAATCACACCAGACTCTGATCGGATGAACCAATCACACCAGCCTCTGATCGGATGAACCAATCACACCAGACTCTGATCGGATGAACCAATCACACGAGCCTCTGATCGGATGAACCAATCACACCAGACTCTGATCGGATGAACCAATCACACCAGCCTCTGATCGGATGAACCAATCACACCAGACTCTGATCGGATGAACCAATCACACCAGACTCTGATCGGATGAACAAATCACACCAGACTCTGATCGGATGAACCAATCACACCAGACCCTGATCGGATGAACCAATCACACGAGCCTCTGATCGGATGAACCAATCACACCAGACTCTGATCGGATGAACCAATCACACCAGACCCTGATCGGATGAACCAATCACACGAGCCTCTGATCGGATGAACCAATCACACCAGACTCTGATCGGATGAACCAATCACACCAGACTCTGATCGGATGAACCAATCACACCAGACTCTGATCGGATGAACCAATCACACCAGCCTCTGATCGGATGAACCAATCACACGAGCCTCTGATCGGATGAACCAATCACACGAGACTCTGATAGGATGAACCAATCACACCAGCCTCTGATCGGATGAACCAATCACACCAGCCTCTGATCGGATGAACCAATCACACCAGACTCTGATCGGACGAACCAATCACACCAGACTCTGATCGGATGAACCAATCACACCAGACCCTGATCGGATGAACCAATCACACGAGCCTCTGATCGGATGAACCAATCACACCAGCCTCTGATCGGATGAACAAATCACACCAGACTCTGATCGGATGAACCAATCACACCAGCCTCTGATCGGATGAACCAATCACACCAGCCTCTGATCGGATGAACCAATCACACCAGCCTCTGATCGGATGAACCAATCACACCAGCCTCTGATCGGATGAACCAATCACACCAGCCTCTGATCGGATGAACCAATCACACCAGCCTCTGATCGGATGAACCAATCACACCAGCCTCTGATCCGATGAACCAATCACACCAGCCTCTGATCGGATGAACAAATCACACGAGCCTCTGATCGGATGAACAAATCACACCAGCCTCTGATCGGATGAACAAATCACACGAGCCTCTGATCGGATGAACAAATCACACCAGCCTCTGATCGGATGAACCAATCACACCAGACTCTGATCGGATGAACCAATCACACCAGCCTCTGATCGGATGAACAAATCACACCAGCCTCTGATCGGATGAACCAATCACACCAGACTCTGATCGGATGAACCAATCACACCAGACCCTGATCGGATGAACCAATCACACGAGCCTCTGATCGGATGAACCAATCACACCAGCCTCTGATCGGATGAACCAATCACACCAGACCCTGATCGGATGAACCAATCACACGAGCCTCTGATCGGATGAACAAATCACACCAGCCTCTGATCGGATGAACCAATCACACGAGACTCTGATCGGACGAACCAATCACACCAGCCTCTGATCGGACGAACCAATCACACCAGACCCTGATCGGATGAACCAATCACACCAGCCTCTGATCGGATGAACCAATCACACGAGACTCTGATCGGACGAACCAATCACACCAGCCTCTGATCGGATGAACCAATCACACCAGACCCTGATCGGATGAACCAATCACACGAGCCTCTGATCGGATGAACAAATCACACCAGCCTCTGATCGGATGAACCAATCACACGAGACTCTGATCGGACGAACCAATCACACCAGCCTCTGATCGGATGAACCAATCACACGAGCCTCTGATCGAATGAACCAATCACATGAGACTCTGATCGGATGAACCAATTACACGAGCCTCTGATCGGATGAACCAATCATCTGCTTTGATTGGGATTTAACAGATTTAACAAGGAGCTGCTAACAAAAATAAACCGTTTCTGAACTTTCTGCGTCATATATGCAGTGAACACTAAACAAATACGATGACTTGAAATAATCTCCTTCATTCTACTTTGATATAATGTTATAGGCAGTCTAGTGTAACTGAAATGAGAAAGATGAAGCACCACATGACACTGAGAAGACAAGTGGTTATATCATTAATTTACAGTTACAAAAATAACAAGCGGTTTTCTAGTGATCTGTGTTATAACAAACTGTTAAATCCATCGTGAGCGCTGTTATTTAATTCTATAAAGAATAAATGCGTTTCACACAGTAGTGAGCCAGTTTCCTAATGAACACAAACCGCTAGAAAACATTTAAAAACTAGCGAAAGGAGCCAAAGCGATATTCTTCAGATGAATGAGATGAGAAATGAGAGTGTGTAAACTTACAGTTTATACTGATAGACGGATGTGTCTGTGTGCGTGTGTGTGTGTGTGTGTGAAACCAGTGGAGGTAGTATCTGCTCTCTTGAGTAGGTACTTATTTTGAATTTGAGTTATCACCTCAGGGCTGCTAAAAAAATATTATATAGTAGCATATGCACCCCAGAATCTCGCTAGAAGTAGAAGGCCATCCAGGCACTGGTTTGCCTAGTCGTTTATATGTAAATTTGGACATACATACTGTTTTTCGTCTACTAAATAGTAAGGAAGTATGTGATTTCGGACGCTACTCACTATTTCTCACTGCGCGCTCCCGCTGTCTCGCAGAACGCGCATCTGATGTCATCCTGTTGACGTCATGTTCTGATTCAACGTGCGCATCCGTTACATTTCAAATATATGACAATATGCAAATATATAAGTATCTCTCGTCAAAAGTTTTGAAAAAATTAAAAATGTATTAGTATTATTGTTTTGAAATGTGTAATTGATGTGATTTGCCTGACCAAAAGTGAGAAAAAAATTCAACATGAATAAATGTTATACGCACAATAATGTATCGGGTATAATATGATAAAAATGTTCATTAAATAGACCGATAAATGCAGCGACACTCGCGCAAGATAAGCCGTGTGTGTGTGTGTGTGTGTGTGTGTGTGTGTGTGTGTGTGTGTGTGTGTGTGTGTGTGTGTGTGTTATTGCTGTGATTGTGATGATGCTGCCCTCTGTGGATCATCACACTCATCACAGAGACATGACGCGCGTCTGTTCATCTGAAGCTTTATGATTAACTTATGATTAACTGGAGTTTGGGAAGAAACGCGCAGAAAGATGCCGCAGAAGACGCTGTGCTCCGCCGTGGGGCTTCTCTATGCAGCGGCGTGTTTAGTTCAGGTAAGCCGGCGGCAGGCCCTCTGAGGCGCGGGGTGCTTGAACTCGAGCTCGGGGATTCGCGCGGTGTGGAGGCCTCGATAAACAACTGAAACAAAGACATAAAGCACGGTTACCGAAACATAATGTTCGATATCCTGCTTCTTTCCGGGTATTTAGAATTGACATAATTGTTTTACATGTTGAAATAGACATTTGAGCAGATGATATGAATATATATATATATATATGCTTATTGATCGTTTTGTCCCTAGTGTTTGAGGTTTTGTAACTTAGTGTTTTTATGTGTTTGTAGGGTGTTTGCCAGGCTTGTGTCTGTTTGTGAGGTTCGGGGTTTGGCTTGTACTGATTGTTTTAAAAGGTTATTGTGTAAATAATCCAGCAAATCAATAAAGACTGACTGTGGTGTTTCCTGTTTATTTACACAATATTAGGGCTCATTTTTATTCATATTATTATTTTTATATAGAATGGTTCATATGTATTTATGGACTTGTCTATTTCAGCTTTATCTTGAGCACAATAGTTGAATGTTTGACACAAATCAAGTCATCTGGCTTTCAAAGGATGAATTTGTGTTTGTACTGGGCCATAAGGATGAGACTCTTGAGTGTTTTCTGTCAGACTCTAGCTCTCACAGCTCGTGTGTGTGTGGGGGTGTGTGTGTGTGTGTGTGTGTGGGTGTGTGTGTGTCGCTGAATGCTTGTGTTTGTTTGCAGGGGAAGGAGTTTTGTTTCGGCGTGAACAATGAACAGTACCGCTGTGAGATGGGCTACTGCTGCGGGGAGACCGAGTGCTGCACTTACTATTACGAGCTGTGGTGTGAGTTACACATCACAAACACACACACACACACACACCTGCAGATTCATCTGTTAAACACACACACCTGCAGATTCATCTGTTAAACACACACACCTGCAGATTCATCTGTTACACACACACACCTGCAGATTCATCTGTTACACACACACACCTGCAGATTCATTTGTTACACACACGCGCACACACACACCTGCAGATTCATCTGTTACACACACACACACACCTGCAGATTCATCTGTTACACACACACACACACACACACACCTGCAGATTCACCTGTTACACACACACACACACACACCTGCAGATTCATCTGTTACACACACACACACCTGCAGATTCATCTGTTACACACACACACACCTGCAGATTCATCCGTTACACACACACACACACACACACACACACACACACACACACCTGCAGATTCATCTGTTACACACACACACACACACACACATACATGCAGATTCATCTGTTACACACACACACACCTGCAGATTCATCTGTTACACACACACACACACACACACACACACACACACGCACACACACCTGCAGATTCATCTGTTACACACACACACACACACACCTGCAGATTCATCTGTTACACACACACACACACACACCTGCAGATTCATCTGTTACACACACACACACACACACACACACACACGCACACACACACCTGCAGATTCATCTGTTACACACACACACACCTGCAGATTCATCTGTTACACACACACACACACACACACACACACACCTGCAGATTCATCCGTTACACACACACACACACACACCTGCAGATTCATCTGTTACACACACACACACACACACACACACACACACACACACACACACATGCATATTCATCTGTTACACACACACACACACACACACACACACACACACACATGCATATTCATCTGTTACACACACACACACACACACACACACACATACATGCAGATTCATCTGTTACACACACACACACACACATGCAGATTCATCTGTTACACACACACACACCTGCAGATTCATCTGTTACACACACACACACCTGCAGATTCATCTGTTACACACACACACACCTGCAGATTCATCTGTTACACACACACACCTGCAGATTCATCTGTTACACACACACACACCTGCAGATTCATCTGTTACACACACACACCTGCAGATTCATCTGTTACACACACACACACACACACACACACAGCCCCTATCCCTAAACCTGCCCATCACAGGAGACATGCTGCATTTTTACATAAAAAAAAACACATTGTTTTTTATGTTTTTTAAGCTATTTGAAATATGAGGACTCATGCAATGTCCTCATATATCACGTGTAAGTTGTAATACCAGTGTAATATGCATGTCATTATACACATTTGTGTCCTCATATATCACAAAAACAAAAGCACACACACTCACACACCTGCAGATTCATCTGTTACACACACACACACACACACACACCTGCAGATTCATCTGTTACACACACACACACACACACACCTGCAGATTCATCTGTTACACACACACACACACACACACCTGCAGATTCATCTGTTACACACACACACACACACCTGCAGATTCATCTGTTACACACACACACACACACCTGCAGATTCATCTGTTACACACACACACACACACCTGCAGATTCATCTGTTACACACACACACACCTGCAGATTAATCTGTTACACACACACACACACCTGCAGATTCATCTGTTACACACACACACACACACACACACCTGCAGATTCATCTGTTACACACACACACACACACACACACACACACCTGCAGATTCATCTGTTACACACACACACACCTGCAGATTCATCTGTTACACACACACACACACACACACACACACACACACCTGCAGATTCATCTGTTACACACACACACACACACACACCTGCAGATTCATCTGTTACACACACACACACACACCTGCAGATTCATCTGTTACACACACACACACACACACACCTGCAGATTCATCTGTTACACACACACACACACACACACACACCTGCAGATTCATCTGTTATACACACACACACACACACACACACACACACCTGCAGATTCATCTGTTACACACACACACACCTGCAGATTCATCTGTTACACACACACACACACACACACACACACACACACCTGCAGATTCATCTGTTACACACACACACACACACACACCTGCAGATTCATCTGTTACACACACACACACACACCTGCAGATTCATCTGTTACACACACACACACACACACACCTGCAGATTCATCTGTTACACACACACACACACACACACACACCTGCAGATTCATCTGTTATACACACACACACACACACACACACACACACACGTTTTCTCAGTGTATCTGTCAGTTCTTCAAATAGACACTCCAAGGTTTCATGTCAAAGCCTGTATGTATGTGCATGAGAGTAATCGTACTGGTGATGTGACGGATCATGTTTTACCACCTTTTGTCTCACTAGTTAATTTTGAATGGCCATGTGACAAATGATTTTTAAAAGTACAAATATTCCACACACGGAATTGCAGAATTGGCCAATTAACGCGGAATCTAGTGTTAACGCGGAATTTCGTGGAATTTTACATATTTGGTTTGAAATTCTGTTTTTGTGTGGGAGAAGAAGGTATGTGTGGTTAAATGCAGACCGGGGGGAGCAAATCTGGGTGACCCCCCCCCCCCCCCCCACCCACCCCCACCCCACCCCGTCATTTCAGCTACAATGACGAAATCAAAACAATGAAAGCGTGGCGAAGCGGCTCTCCACGGCTCTCCTTTCGTCGGCAAAAAGTTAAGAAACTCAACGCTATAAGCCGTCAGTGGCGAGCCGAGAAGTTCGCACGTGACTTATGCAGTGTTTCCCACACATAGACTAATTCGCCGCCACACACTGCGTTTCGTTTTTTAACACCATTTAACCCTCTGGGGTCTGAGGTGTTGTTGGGGTCCTTGAGATGTTCTGACATGCTGTGACATTTGTGTTTTTTTCAGTTGCTTATAAACATATTAATGGCACAGGTGAAATTACACTATATTTAGCACAAACATGGCTATGATAATATGTGATATATAATATGTATGTACATGTTTGTATATTTGAGAGAATATTGTTTATGCGTGGTTATTGAAAAAACTAAAAATGAAAGTTTCTGAAATAAGGCTACAAAACACATAATGCATATGTGTCCACAAGACTTTTGACTAATGGATGTTGTTGCCTAGTGTTTTTTCTTCAAAATGATCTGAAAAACATCCTGCCTAATCATTCACATAAAACTGTGAATTGGGTTTTATTGTGAAAAACTTTTTTTTGTTTGCCAAGGCAATATGCGAATGGGCTTTAACAGTCCAAGCCCCATCATGAATAATTAGGTGATTCTCACCTGACCCGCATAATAATGAGCCTTTCATTCAGGTGTCAGACAAGCAAAAATTGAAAGGACAACATACACGCATATATATATATATGAAGAGTTCAGATGCAAAAGCCTCTAAGTGCCATTTGAAATTTTCTTCTAGAATGATAATTTTTATCAAGCTTGTATATTTAAGTTCAGTAATTTCACTTAAATGGCAATGAAGATTACCTAATAATTGTCTTTTAAGTGAAATTACTGAACTTAAAATGTACAAGCTTGATAAAAATTATCATTCTAGAAGAAAATTTCAAATGGCACTAGAGGCTTTTGCATCTGAACTCTTCATATATATATATATATATATATATATAAATATATATATATATATTATCAAAATATAAATGAAAGTGAAAAACCCATTTTTAGTCATACCTGGAAACAAATCCTGGTCAAATAGGTTATATGGGTCATTGTAAAGAATTGGTTCAAAGTTAGAGTTGGAAACATCTTGAAAATAATTTTTTTCCATATAAAGTAGGCTATTATAAGCTTGCATTGGATAACAGTTGATTAGTTTATTTTTTACAAAACATAGGCTACTATATATTTAACATATGAGCAGAAACTGTCTAACTAAAGCTTATTTGATGTCTATTTTATAGTAAAAACTTTCTAATCTATTTCGTCTGTAACAGTAGGCTATGCATCTGTGCGTTCGTTTGTTCACACACCCAGACACCCGATTCATATTTAAACAGTCTTTTTGGTTTTGCAGATACTATTCTATATTGCGATTAGAACAAATCTCAGTAGTCTTACTAATGTAGGAGCGAGAGTGAATGAACGCACAGCGCGCGCGTCTGTGAATTCGTCCATTCATTCGCACACAGACACGCATTTAATATTTAAACAGTTTTTGTGCAGTTTACAGACACTATTCAATAACACGATTAGAACAAAGCACTTAAGGGTTAGTTCACCCAAAAATTGAAATTAAAGTCATTAATTACTCACCCCCATGCTGTACCAACCCCGTAAGGCCTTCGTTCGTCATCGGAACACAAATGAAGATATTTATGATTAAATCTGAGAGGTTCATGACTGCTACATAGGCTCCCTAAGGGAATGAATCCTGACGGCCCAGAAAGTCATTAAAGAAAATGTTTAAATATTCCATGTCACAACAGTGGCTCAACTATAAGTTTATCAAGCGACGAGAATACTTTTTGTGCGAAAAAACAAACAAAAATAACGACTTTATTCGACTATTCCTTTTCTTCCTTGTAGGCCTGAAACGAGACTTCAAGAGATTTCCACGACGCATGCGTGAGAACTGAACTGAAGTAGTTGAAGGAGATCGCAATTCTCGCGCATGCGTCGTGGAAATCTCTCGAAGTCTCGTTTCGTCATTGACTTTCTGGGCCGTCCGGTGTCATTCCCTTAGGGAGCCTATGTAGCAGTCATGAACCTCTCAGATTTAATCATAAATATCTTCATTTGTGTTACGAAGACGAACGAAGGTCTTACGGGGTTGGTACAGCATGGGGGTGAGTAATTAATGACTTAATTTTCATTTTTGGGTGAACTAACCCTTTAAGAATAAATGACTTACTACATCAGCTGAATCCGTGCTCCTCGAATGAAACAGGTAACTGAGTTAACTTTTCCAGGAATTATTCCTCACTGCGCAGCAAGACGAGATAAAGGTTAGGGCGTTCTGATGTGGGCGATTTCATGGCTTGCCTCAACATTAACGTTTGAATAGCGCGCGCTCTCAGTGGGCGTGGTCACATTAACACGTCATACGCTATAATTAGGTGAAAGGAAAAAGACCGACATCTCTCTCTTTTCATACAGATTACATCAACTGAGAATAGTTGCTTTTTTATATATACTTCATTTAAAAGAAGAGAATTTCAGCTTTATAAAGAGAAATCTTTCGTGTCTCTGTGACAAGTATTTATTGAGTTACAGTTCATTTTTCAGACGCGTTTCAGAAAGATTTTTGCGGAGACAGTGTGAGCTGAAAGCGCACCGTTTATTTGATATTTTACAAAAACACAAGGTTTTGATGTTAATAAGAGTGTACGCAAAAAAAAGAAGACATTTAACAGTATTTATACTACAGGGCTGTTGAATGCTTGATTCTGATTGGTTGAGAACATTCTAAGGTGTGCAATTATTTTCAGGGAAACGCACGGCTAAAGTAGTTCCGGCAGGTTTGACCGCATTACAGTTCCATATCACTGCGCGTAGTTAACTGTAATAACGGAAAATAGGAGACAATTCATAACAAGAAAAAACATGCAGCCCCATGCGCTTGATCTGCAATTTTCGATGTCTAACTTCACAATCAATGGACACATACAGTTTAATTTTAATAAATAAAGTATGTAGTCCTATCTATAGGCTAAATAGAAAATTAAATTGAATAGGCTATATAAATAAATTGATAGTCCTGCTGGGTTTTCGTAATTATTCCAGATAATATAACAAATAAACAATCATTGATAGGCCTACTTGTTAAAAGGGCTTTGTGTGTTTCATTTATTGGGTTATCTACTGTCAATTATAGAAAACAAGAATGAACGAATTAATTAAAACAAATTTAATTAATAAATAAATAATAATATTGACGCACATGCTTTTCTGTCTCATTATTGCAACATCTCTCTCTCTCTCTAATAACGGCATTAATAACTGCATAAAGCCGGGACACACTGACTAAGGCCAGTTATGAATGTAATTTGATACTTATGACTGATCATGTCCAAACACATGTTCAGTCTGTAGCCTATTCACAGTCTGTGTTTAAGACCTGCTACAGTCGATGGAAACAGTCAGTCTTCGGATGTTTCAGCGAGTCGTAAGTGTGTCGCCATCATTAGTCTGCTATCAGTGGCTCAAACCTCCGTTACTAACTCTAAAATGACGTTTTGGAATTAGCAACGGAGGCATGGGATTAGATGCGTAAGAAATTAGTCCTACATACAAGAGCGTTTTAATGACAAAAACTTGACAAACGTCTTGAAATGCATCAGCTGAACAATGTTTTGAGGTGTGGTACCTGTAGTATAAGCGGAATAATTGACGCTTCGCGTCGTGACCGCATTACCACCTCGGGTGTGCATTATTTTTCTAATAATTCAATGGCCTGTCGTCAATTATTCCTTACTGAATGATGTGTAACACTTATATGTAAGATCAAAATCAACAAATTATTTTGAGTTTGTTTTGCACTGATAAGAAAAAAAGTGAGCAGATCACGCCGGCGTTATTGCCGACCCCAGAGGGTTTAAACACGCAGCGTATTCTTTCAGTTGTATTTCCCCGCTCTCCCTCCTTCTATCTCTCACTCACGCGTCTCTCTCACATACACACACACACAACGTGCACACCGCGTCTGTCTATGAGGCGCCGGACTGGACAAAAGCGAAGCGAACTCCGTGAGCGACACTGGGCGAGAGAGAGACAGAGTGTGACTTTATTTAAACTTATATAAACTAATATAATTTATATTACTGGACAGTTTAAAGCTCATAACCATATTTTGTTGTTACTTGAAGAGTGGAGTGTTATGTTGCATCATGCAGTATTTGTCCTGAAAAGGCTACTGAGTAAATGTCTGTATTACCTCAATACATTTAAGGTCATTCCTAATTTATTTGTATTTTTAAATACATTTTAATCATTAACTTTAAAAGCACACTCTTTTTACAACTAAAATAAGAGTCAAGGGTAAAAAAAACTAATTCCCAAAAATTAAAACGTAAAAAAAAACGGAATTTGGGAAAAAATAAAATGTATTTCATAGGGCCCTACGTCTGATCTGGATGCGGCCTGGATCCGGCTGACTACATCATGCATTGTGGTCGTGTCTAGACGCAGGTCCTCCATCTGATCTGGATGCGGCCTGGATCCGGCTGACTACATCATGCGTTGTGGTCGTGTCTAGGTGCAGGTCCTCCATCTGATCTGGATGCGGCCTGGATCCGGCTGACTACATCATGCGTTGTGGTCGTGTCTAGGCGCAGGTCCTCCATCTGATCTGGATACGGCCCGGATCCGGCTGACTACATCATACATTGTGGTCGTGTCTAGACGCAGGTCCTCCATCTGATCTGGATACGGCCTGGATCCGGCTGACTACATCATGTGTTGTGGTCGTGTCTAGGCGCAGGTCCTCCATCTGATCTGGATACGGCCTGGATCCGGCTGACTACATCATGTGCTGTGGTCGTGTCTAGGTGCAGGTCCTCCATCTGATCTGGATACGGCCTGGATCCGGCTGACTACATCATGCATTGTGGTCGTGTCTAGACGCAGGTCCTCCATCTGATCTGGATACGGCCTGGATCCGGCTGACTACATCATGCGTTGTGGTCGTGTCTAGACGCAGGTCCTCCATCTGATCTGGATACGGCCTGGATCCGGCTGATTGATTACAGTAAACCTCGGAATAAACAGAGAGACTAACTTTAGCGTAGATGCCATATTTCTTATGATGTAGCGAGTACACCGGGTGTTATAGGAAGTGTTCCTGGTTCTGGAAGACCTAATTTATTCAGCCTAATAATCAATTAACTGATTTTAATAATAAGAATGTATCATTTTCTATGTGTATGCCAGGTCAAAGAGATGTGATTTTAGTCTAAAAACTAAAAGTGTGTGTGTGTTTAGGGTTCTGGCTGGTCTGGACCCTCATCATCATGCTGAGCTGCTGCTGCGCGTACAGACACCGGCGGGTGAAGATGCGACTCCAGCAGGAGCAGAGACAGCGAGAGATCAGCCTGATGGCCTATCAGGGGGCGTCCAGTTCCTTCATCACTCCTGCTCCTCTCAACCTGCGTGAGTCTCACACACACACACACACACACACACGTACGTCATTTCTTGCTCGTCTCTCTCGCCTGTCCCGCCTCGTCTCTCTCGCCTGTCTCTCCGCGGCTCTCTCGCCTGTCCCGCCACGGCTCTCTCACCTGTCCCGCCACAGCTCTCTCACCTGTCCCGCCACAGCTCTCTCGCCTGTCCCGCCTCGTCTCTCTCTCGCCTGTCCCGCCTCGTCTCTCTCGCCTGTCTCTCCGCGGCTCTCTCGCCTGTCCCGCCTCGTTTCTCTCGCCTGTCCCGCCTCGTCTCTCTCGCCTGTCTCTCCGCGGCTCTCTCGCCTGTCCCGCCACGGCTCTCTCACCTGTCCCGCCACGGCTCTCTCGCCTGTCCCGCCTCGTCTCTCTCGCCTGTCCCGCCACGGCTCTCTCGCCTGTCCCGCCTCGTCTCTCTCGCCTGTCCCGCCGCGGCTCTCTCGTCTCTCTCGCCTGTCCCGCCGCGTCTCTCTCGTCTCTCTCGCCTGTCCCGCCGCGGCTCTCTCGTCTCTCTCGCCTGTCCCGCCGCGGCTCTCTCGTCTCTCTCGCCTGTCCCGCCGCGGCTCTCTCGGCTCTCTCGTCTGTCCCGCCGCGGCTCTCTCGCCTGTCCCGCCGCTGCTCGGCTCATTTGCCTGTCCCGCCACGGCTCTCTCGCCTGTCCCGCCTCGTCTCTCTCGCCTGTCCCGCCGCGGCTCTCTCGTCTCTCTCGCCTGTCCCGCCGCGGCTCTCTCGTCTCTCTCGCCTGTCCCGCCGCGGGTCTCTCGTCTCTCTCGCCTGTTCCGCCGCGGCTCTCTCGTCTCTCTCGCCTGTCCCGCCGCGGGTCTCTCGTCTCTCTCGCCTGTCCCGCCGCGGCTCGGCTCTCTCGCCTGTCTCTCTCGCCTGTTCCGCCGCGGCTCTCTCGTCTCTCTCGCCTGTTCCGCCGCGGCTCTCTCGTCTCTCTCGCCTGTCCCGCCGCGGGTCTCTCGTCTCTCTCGCCTGTCCCGCCGCGGCTCTCTCGCCTGTCCCGCCGCGGCTCTCTCGCCTGTCCCGCCGCGGCTCGGCTCTCTCGCCTGTCTCTCACGCCTGTCCCACTTATTTAAAATAAATAGAATGTCACCTCACGAACGGCTGTGCATGTGTTTATCCATCTGTAAATTAAGTAGTGTGACGGGCCTCAGATCCCCTAATCCGAGTGTGTGTGTTTGTGTGTGTTTCTCCAGGCTTGTGGACGGACTGTAAGCTGCCGGACTATGAGGAGGTTCTGGCTCATCCTCCGACGCCTCCTCCACCATACTCAGAGTCTGTGGACCCGCAGAACCATCAGAACCCACAGGACCCGCCCGCACCAGTTCCAGAGCAGGAGAACAGCCGGCGCCGGCACGTGACCGGGGACTCGGGCATCGAGGTGTGTGTGTGCCGGCTGGACCAGGGCCCGGAGGAGGCCGAGGGGTGTCAGGGGGCGGCCGGCTGCTGTTCCAGCGCTGGGAAAGATCCCGCAGAACCAGAACCCGAGCGCCTCGTGTGACCGATCACGAGTGAGAGAGACTCTGAGCTTCATTTTCCCAGCATCCCTCACGCTTTCCTCGACTGAGCCACTGCTCGTTTCTCACCATGACTGCGGCCCAGAGCGACACACACACACACACACACACAGTGTGAGTTTTCATGTTTGTGTGCCTGAAAATCCCATGAGCACTGAGAGCAGATCAACACAGTCAGCTGATCGTCTCATACGTGTGTGTGTGTGTGTGTGTGTCTGGAAGATTGTGGCCTTTCCCATCTCGCACTGCTACTGTAAACCTGTGTGTGTGTGTGAATGACATCAGCAGCGTCACAGGACTCTGCCTCAGCGTTATGATCTAGTTTATTAGTAAAGCACAGACGCAAGCTGCGTGTCGTAGGGCCTCGAGCTGCATGACGGTTCTGTATGAATCACGTGACGTTTTCTTGCATTAAGGGCTAAAATCAATATCATGTTTCAGAATGTTTGCTGTTGTTCTCGCGCTTGTGTCCCATCATCCCTGTGAACCCTGTGTTTTGCACTGAAGGACGTGTCGTCCTCACACTTCTCCAACTCAAATCCTGCAAAGTTTACAGATTCTGTGCCTTTTTCCCACTGGAGAACCAGATTAACTCACTAACTAACTAACTAACTAGGCAATGTAAAACACCAGGACTCATCAGCAACAGCGCTCGTGTCCAGGTGTGATCAGCGGACGCTTCATCTCAAGACGGCCTCTCCGGCGCTCGTCCCGGTGTGATCAGCAGACGCTTCATCTCGAGACGGCCTTTTCTCTGGCGCTCGTCACTGTCTCCCCGCGGCGCTTGTTTGTGGTTTCTTAGTTTGTGTACTAACTCAATAACTCGTCCTTTGTTCGTGAACGCCTCTGTTTCAGATGGACTTATCCAGGAACTGTGAAACCTGAGGCGTCAGATGATTTCTTTTGTTCAAATGTGTGTTTAAAAATAAGTGACGTTTAATTTCGAGCCAAATCACAGCGCCAGCTCTTCTGTAAAGCACGTCAAGCTGTTTTGACTTCATACTCGTTTCTAATCGTGGAGCTGACGTGTGTAACGCACATCTGAGCGTCCGTCAGGTTTGCAGACTGCAGATGATGATGATGAAGATGCTCAGACCTACAGGCGTGTTTGGTTTGTAATTGCAGCACTGACAGCCGTGTGGCGTTTCTACTGACGCGTTATTTAGTAAGACGTCTGCTGTGTCTATAGTCATTTGTATTTTATTTTTGTAATAAAAACAATAAACCAGCTTTGGCACTCAGTCGGCCCTGTGTTTCTGATGTTACTATTTACATATATACATACCATTTGATACTAACCCTACTATCGACCAAACATTCTTTTAAATAGACTCAAAAACTATGTTGGCATTAGTGGAATTGCACTAGCATGGTTTAAATCACACTTATCTGACCGTTATCAGTTTGTAGCAGTAAATGAAGAGATGTCTTATCGATCACAAGTTCAGTATGGCGTACCACAAGGCTCAGTACTAGGACCGCTGCTGTTCACTCTGTACATGCTACCATTAGGAAGCATGGCATTAGCTTTCACTGTTATGCCGATGATACTCAGCTCTATATTTCTTCACGCCCTGACGAAACTTATCAATTCACAAAATTAACGGAATGCATAGCTGATATAAAAAACGGGATGACTAGTAATTTCCTACTACTAAATTCAGAAAAAACAGAGATTCTAATTATTGGCCAAAAAAAGTCCTCGCGTAATAACCTAGGATATACTGTCTAACACTTGATGGCTGCTCTGTCAAGTCTTCGTCGTCGGTTAGGAACCTGGGTGTGCTCTTTGATACCAACCTTTCTTTTGAAAGCCACGTGTCTAGTATCTGTAATACTGCATTCTTCCATCTTAAAAATATATCTAAAATACGCCATATGCTTTTATTGGGAAATGCGGAACAATTAGTCCATGCGTTCATGACCTCAAGGCTAGACTATTGTAATGCTCTACTGGGTGGTTGCCCCGCACGCTTCATAAACAAACTACAGCTGGTCCAAAACACAGCCGCTCAAGTTCTTATCAGAAGGGTTAGTGTGAAACGTTCCCGCCGCCTCTCCTTATCAACATGCCTCGTTACAGAAACAATCTGTGTTGTATAAAGCGCTATAGACATAAAGCTGACTTGAAAGCAGAGGTGGTGCTGAGTTGTCCGTCATCTGTGCTTTTATTCAGGGAAATGAGACGTTAAACACGAATCTGATGATGCACCATTTTCACAGTGTGAAAAACTAACTTTTTCATCTTGGAATAGAGCAGAGACGGTTGCAGTGGATTAAACTTCAGAGATTCATAATAATGCAGGTATATATCTAGAGCAAGTCAGTTCTGAAGGTCTTGAAATTGTGTAATAATATGATCACCGACACGTGAGGAAGATCCCATGAGTCTGTATGCATGACACACGCATGAATGTAAACACACGTAAGTCTGATCTGTCAGATGTGAACGCTATATACGCCAGAAAACACAATCAGTGTAAAACATGATGTTCTTCCTCAGTGTTTCTGTCTCGTTTTCCAGGACAAATATCTAAACATTCTTAAATCAAGATACTTTTACTGGAGAAGCAGAATGACTGAAGATATGAAGTGAAGTCTTGTTTTCTGAAAGATGATCCAAGTTAAGTGAGTTGATTACAGGGTTTCTACAGGTATCTTCAAATTAAATTTAAATTTTTTAGTGGGACATTTTTTAAACATCTCGCGGCGTATAGGACGGGTCGCAGGAATGGTGGTGTTTCATTAGTAATATTATTATTAGTGTTTTTGTTGTTGTTATTAATAATTGCTCACACTTGCAAAAGAGAAGATTTGACACATGGCACTGACAATTCAACCAAATACAAAGTATTTATTATCTTCCTCTTCTACCTGCTCCGTCTCCTCCTCTAATGGGCCCTGTTCGCCACCTTCTCTGGGCCAGCATCCTCTAACCGGGCTTTTTTAGGGGGCTTTCCTCTCAGGGCGAATGAGAGGAGGCTTAATTGCTTTTTACCTGACATCTTTGAAAGACAGATGCGATGATTAATGCATCCATGGCCCGGATATAATTATAAAATATGACATGATTTTAAAAGTGACCTATAACATCGACTCTGCAATACACTTTAATTTATTTAGTGCTTATAAAAATATTAAGCCTATTTGGAGAGAGAGATGTTTATAATGTAACAATATGTCAATCATCGTGTGATAAGGAAAATATGACTAGGCCTAGACTGCTGTTCTGCAGGTGTTGTCAGTGAACAGGCTGTAAAACTGTTGGCTAAGTTACAGACACTCATAAAAAACTGATGCTAATTATCTGGGAAACGTTTCTCTAACAGCAATCAAGTTGTCATTGTTTGTGTCAAACAAGTTGTGAATTTTTTGTAACATTAAAACAGGAGATCATGACTTATCTTGAAACTTACCCAGACACAATAGTGCTATTTTCTAATTGGCTAATGTGTAGACCCTTTCTTTCTTTTTTTTGATTGGCTGATAAGTGGCAGGCTCGACTAGTAAGAACTCCAGGGGAGACGCGCTTGATTCCTGTCGGTTCCACAGTGATAGCAGCGCGGCCAGAGACATATTGGGCGCTGCGGCATATTCAATATATTATAAATAGTTTTTCAGCCTGTGAAATACAATGTGTGGTGGGAGTGCGTGACAAAAGACCGAAATGCGTGACACTTGAGAGCCCTGCGTCAAAGAGTATAGAAGAACAATATAACGTTACGTTCTTTGCCTGCGTTCTGTTGTGGCTCGTGCACAACACTTCTTCCCTCGGACGCGCGCTGCCGCGCTTCAATCCGTTGCGGTGAGACTCTCTTTTTGTCACGGTGAAATCACAATAATGCACACAAACATGTCAGTGCTTGATATAGAACCACTAATAAACAATCGGTTTTGATGAGGAAAAAAAAAATATAGGCTACTTCTTACTGCGGATTAGAACCCAAAACCTCTGACATGCTTGGCAAAAGTTCTGCTTATAATGGACCATTAAAGTGCATGCGTGTAACAGTAGGGTCTATTCTCACTACTAGCAACATTTAGACCTCATTAAACGACAAATTGTACTATTTAAATCTAACGACGATGGGCTTTTACGGCGCTGATTCCCATTGTCCCCAATTTACAAATGCTTTTTTACAAACGCCGCAAAATCCTTCATTTTTACCACTAACGGACTGCAACCATATCTTAAAAGTTTTGTTTTCAGCCACTTTGGCTGGAATTTGCACTTTCCCATTTTTTCAAGGTTCAGAGCTTCAGACCTGTCCACCGCACTGACCCGCGTCACCTCCGCATCACAGCAATTTTGCTCCGGCCGGAAGCAATTACCAAACTGGTTCCGCATATGTATCACACGAACGTACATATTTTGCGACAGCAAATACAAATTATTAATTAATAATTAAGGCTATATTCAAATAAATGTACATACAATTCTCTTTCAAAACTATAAAAAAATTGAATGCCTGTAAGAATCAAATTTAATGCTTTTTAAGGCCTTAATTTTCGCAAAATCCATTTAAGGACTTTTAATGCTTTTTAATGCCCCGCGGAAACCCTGGATTAAACAAGAAAAAATCTCCAAATGGGTTGAGAAAAATAAGATTAATTTAAAGGGAAAACGTGTTTATTTTTCTTCTAGTTTTCTTTCGTTGTCTAATAATCCTGGCATTGCATATTACGGATACTGTCGGCTTCTGTTCCTCTCCTGTAAAGCGCTTTGGATGAAATTAAGTCTCCGCTAAAAGCATTAATGCAAAGGTAAATTCAGTGGGAAATTTCAAGCATGTTTTTATAGATTTTCAACATTTATTTTTAACTATAAATGTGAGATACATGAAACACGGATCCTGAAAAATTATCTTGATCCATGACAGACGGGACTGATTTCCTGAGGGGATTACCCGTGTGCTCAGACGAGCGGTGTGTGTGTGTGTGTGTGTGTGTGTGAAGCACTGTGAATCACGAGTGTAACAGCAGGAGACAGGTGTGACTCAACAGTGGCGTACAGATAATAGAGACAAAAATCAACAAAACTTTAATTCTGATTCCATGGGCTCCTCAGATTTCTCATTTGAATCTGGACAGATGACAAGATGTTAGACGTTCTGTACAAACAATTAATAAATATATAATACACAAATATAGCACTGGTTGAGAGAATGAAGGCAGCAGGAGTTTGAGAAAGACATTCACATCTGAGACTCGTGATGCCCATCATCATCATCATCATGACGACAGGTCGAGTGTTCATCGCTGAGGTTATTCCCTTTGACAGAGAGTGTGTGTGTGTGTCAGTAGAAGCGCTTGCGCCGGCTCTCGCTCCAGTGCCCGTACAGAACCAGTCCCACCACCACCAGCAGAAACACTCCCAGCATGGAGAAGAGCACGAAGAAGAAGATGCTGATGCTGCTCGTGCCCTCCTCGTCTGCGTACGCTGGAGAGACACACACACACACTCAGTCTGTGCAGTTTTCAGGTGATGCGTGGACAGAACTTCTCTAAACATCTGTAGCTCCTGCCATACAATAATCTGTGCAGTCTCAGCTCTCAATCCTGTCAGTTTCATCAGTAAAGTCAGTCAGTAAGTGTGTGTGTGTGTGTGTGTGTGTGTGTGTGTGTGTGTGTGTGTTTAATGAGTGTGATGGATGAACCGATCATCTCTTCCTCTTTACTACTAGTTACAGCAGCAAATAAACATCAGCGAACATCAGAAGGAATGATGAAAGATGCAGAACAACTTCCTGAAATCAATCATGTCTCCTCTAATCCATCAATCAGTTTCAACCGCAGAAATGTACCTTTCAGCTTCAGTTCAGAGATTTTCTTTGAGAAAAATTGACACGTACTGTACCTGATATACAGTCAAACAACATTTATTCAAACAGCTTCAACATTTCTCACATTATCACAGTTTATTCGCTATAGTTAATGGTAATAAAGGAACTCAGAGTTCTCAGATCAGTGGATATTTGACTGGTTTTGTCCGTCCTTCTGTTAGACTCTCACACATGAATTATGTTGAATATCTGTCAGCTGTTAAATTTAACTACACAATTAGATAATACCAGTTTAGCTCAACCAGTGACCAAGCAATGCTTCATGTTGTTCAGTGTGTGTGTAAAAAGAGCTGTGTGTCGACCGTAAGGAACGCTGACGCACACGTGAGCTGCTGTGATCATGTGATCATACTCACGTCTCAGGAGCTCCATGTTATCGACGCTGGGAACCAGAACCTCCTCCTGCTCCTCGTCCTCCTGTTTGCTGCGCAGGACCGTCAGCTGGTACAGTTTCATGGAGATCAGGTCATGGTTATCTGAAACACACACACACACACACACACACACACACTGAGCTGCGTGTGAAGGGGAAGCGCTCGCACACGCGTGTCTCACCCACAGACTGTGTAAAAGACTGTGTAGTGTGTGTGATGTCACTCGTAGTGTTTCTGAAGCCCAAAGTGGGCGGAGCCGGCCGTCGCCATCTTGGCCGCGCGTCACTCCCGGATAAATGAACATGTGCAGCGAGGCGGATTAGCTGAGGAGACGTGACGCTAAAGCTAGCAGACAAACGGCTAGTAGTGACATCAGCGGCAATCCACCTTCCACCTGTCACTCAACTGGCCACGCCCTTAATTATGCAGAACTTTAAGGTTTGTAGAGTCCGCCCTGCCACAGAGCGGTCGGGTCGGGTCGAGTCAGTCTGGTAGGCGTCACTGCCCTCATTGGTGGACGAATAACTTTGTTATTCGATTCTTGGTCAAGCGCGAGGGATCTTCCAGCACGGCCTCTGGCGGTCTTACACTTGGTCAGAGTTACGTTCGTAACCAGCGCTTTACTGCTGTAAAGTTTGGCATTTTAACATGCTATGGGATTGAGTCCCTTCTGCAGCCGGCCTCTAGTGGGCAGTGGAGGAACTGCAGGTTAAGTCACTCAGTGTTGATCCCTGAGAGAGGCGTGAAGGTTCTGGTCGGTCTCACCTGACAGGTCTCCAGTGACGGCTGACGCTCCGAAGTAGAAGCCCTGCGGCAGACGAACACCGGGAACATCCAGGCAATCTCTCCACTCGTGCTGCCCGTCAATATCCAGCATGATCTGCACACACACACACACACACACACACACACGTCAGCTCGTTCTCACCGTGAGTCTGCAGCGCACACACACACTCACCGTGAGTCTGCAGCGCACACACACACACACTCACCGTGAGTCTGCGGCGCACGTATCTGATGAACAGAAAGCTGTCGTGCTTCAGGTTTCGCACCATCGCGCTGCAGCCACCCAGTTCTGAGGGACGCCCGTCCCGATCGTGGTCGTAGCTGATCGAGCCGTTGCCCACCATAGCTAACACGTACGGGAAGATACGCTAGCACAAACACAGGAGATCAGTCAGTCACAGGCGTACAGAGAGTCACATGACCATCACTGAGCATGATTAGCGAACGCTAGGTTACCTGCGTGCGCGACGTGTATCGCTTCCTCTGAGCCTAAAAACACAAACACAAACACTGTGAGTGTTCACTTCAGGGGTCGGGCTAGTGAAGGGCTCAGTGATGTCTGCTGGAGGGGGGATACTGGTGTGGGGCTATTATCAGGGGTCGGGCTAGTGAAGGGCTCAGTGATGTCTGCTGGAGGGGGGATACTGGCGCGGGGCTGTTATCAGGGGTCGGGCTAGTGAAGGGCTCAGTGATGTCTGCTGGAGGGGGGATACTGGCGCGGGGCTATTATCAGGGGTCGGGCTAGTGAAGGGCTCAGTGATGTCTGCTGGAGGGGGGATACTGGTGTGGGGCTGTTATCAGGGGTCGGGCTAGTGAAGGGCTCAGTGATGTCTGCTGGAGGGGGGATACTGGTGTGGGGCTATTATCAGGGGTCGGGCTAGTGAAGGGCTCAGTGATGTCTGCTGGAGGGGGGATACTGGCGCGGGGCTGTTATCAGGGGTCGGGCTAGTGAAGGGCTCAGTGATGTCTGCTGGAGGGAGGATACTGGTGTGGGGCTGTTATCAGGGGTCGGGCTAGTGAAGGGCTCAGTGATGTCTGCTGGAGGGGGGATACTGGCGCGGGGCTGTTATCAGGGGTCGGGCTAGTGAAGGGCTCAGTGATGTCTGCTGGAGGGGGGATACTGGTGTGGGGCTGTTATCAGGGGTCGGGCTAGTGAAGGGCTCAGTGATGTCTGCTGGAGGGGGGATACTGGTGTGGGGCTGTTATCAGGGGTCGGGCTAGTGAAGGGCTCAGTGATGTCTGCTGGAGGGGGGATACTGGTGTGGGGCTATTATCAGGGGTCGGGCTAGTGAAGGGCTCAGTGATGTCTGCTGGAGGGGGGATACTGGCGCGGGGCTGTTATCAGGGGTCGGGCTAGTGAAGGGCTCAGTGATGTCTGCTGGAGGGGGGATACTGGCGCGGGGCTGTTATCAGGGGTCGGGCTAGTGAAGGGCTCAGTGATGTCTGCTGGAGGGGGGATACTGGTGCGGGGCTGTTATCAGGGGTCGGGCTAGTGAAGGTAACGTCTGCTGGAGGGGGGATACTGGTGCGGGGCTGTTTGGTGAAGGTCCTCTTCTATTCCAGCATGACTAATGCACACAGCAAGGTCCATGAAGACATGAGTCCGGTGTGGAAGAACTGGACCAGCCCGCACAGAACCCGGACCTCTCGATCCAACGTTTATGAAGGTCTATTGTCAGTCCCATACACGATACGGTTACGTCACTGATAACACACACTTTATTCCTCTACCTCCAGAAGTTTCTCCTCGTTGGGATACGTGTCCACAAACACACCGAGTCCAGTGAAGAAATCCCGGTTCCCAAACACCGGACCTGCAATCAGTGAGAGACCATTACCATATAAACCCTGATCAGTGAGTGATGAATATCAGTTATTAATGCAGTTATTAAACAATATCAGTTATTAAACACACCTTTCCTCATGCGCTCCTTCGTGTACCAGACCGCAAGACCGTCACCGTTCAGATTCTTCTTCCCTCGACCGTGAACCTTAAAGTGAACCTGTAGTTCCCAATCCCTCAGGTGACATGGCTGCACACACACACACACACACACAGAGATACACACAGATACAAATTTAAAATGTAAAATTAAATTAAATTATTTCAATGGAATTCAGTAAAATAAAAAATCAGTCATGTAGTGAACACTAGTGAGGGATCATCGGTCTGTAGTGAACACTAGTGAGGGATCATCGGTCTGTAGTGAACATTAGTGAGGGATCATCGGTCTGTAGTGAACACTAGTGAGGGATCATCGGTCTGTAGTGAACATTAGTGAGGGATCATCGGTCTGTAGTGAACACTAGTGAGGGATCATCGGTCTGTAGTGAACACTAGTGAGGGATCATCGGTCTGTAGTGAACACTAGTGAGGGATCATCGGTCTGTAGTGAACATTAGTGAGGGATCATCGGTCTGTAGTGAACACTAGTGAGGGATCATCGGTCTGTAGTGAACATTAGTGAGGGATCATCGGTCTGTAGTGAACACTAGTGAGGGATCATCGGTCTGTAGTGAACATTAGTGAGGGATCATCGGTCTTTAGTGAACACTAGTGAGGGATCATCAGTAATGAAGTGACTCACCATTCGGCTCCATATGGCTCCCTGTTTGCTCTGCTGATCTGGAGTGAGACGAACATGATCCGTGGTGATCAGAGCATCTCCCATTAACTCCCAGTGAGACGAGCCTGAGACACCCACACCTGCACACACACACGCACATCAGAGGATCTCCCATTAACTCCCAGTGAGACGACCCCGAGACGCCCACACCTGCACACACACACACACACACACACACACACAGATCAGAGCATCTCCCATTAACTCCCAGTGAGACGAGCCCGAGACACACACACCTGCACACACACATATCAGAGGATCTCCCATTAACTCCCAGTGAGACGAGCCCGAGACACACACACCTGCGCACACACACACACACACACCAGAGGATCTCCCATTAACTCCCAGTGAGACGAGCCCGAGACACACACACCTGCACACACACACACATCAGAGGATCTCCCATTAACTCCCAGTGAGACGAGCCCGAGACGCCCACACCTGCACACACACACACACATCAGAGGATCTCCCATTAACTCCCAGTGAGACGAGCCTGAGACACCCACACCTGCACACACACACACACACACATCAGAGCATCTCCCATTAACTCCCAGTGAGACGAGCCTGAGACACCCACACCTGCACACACACACACACACACATCAGAGCATCTCCCATTAACTCCCAGTGAGACGAGCCTGAGACACCCACACCTGCACACACACACGCACATCAGAGGATCTCCCATTAACTCCCAGTGAGACGACCCCGAGACGCCCACACCTGCACACACACACACACACACACACACACAGATCAGAGCATCTCCCATTAACTCCCAGTGAGACGAGCCCGAGACACACACACCTGCACACACACATATCAGAGGATCTCCCATTAACTCCCAGTGAGACGAGCCCGAGACACACACACCTGCGCACACACACACACACACACCAGAGGATCTCCCATTAACTCCCAGTGAGACGAGCCCGAGACACACACACCTGCACACACACACACATCAGAGGATCTCCCATTAACTCCCAGTGAGACGAGCCCGAGACGCCCACACCTGCACACACACACACACATCAGAGGATCTCCCATAAACTCCCAGTGATATGAGCCCAAGACACACACACCTGCACACACACACACATCAGAGGATCTCCCATTAACTCCCAGTGAGACGAGCCCGAGACACACACACCTGCACACACACACACACACACATCAGAGGATCTCCCATTAACTCCCAGTGAGACGAGCCCGAGACGCCCACACCTGCACACACACACACACATCAGAGGATCTCCCATTAACTCTCAGTGAGACGAGCCCGAGACACACACACCTGCACACACACACACATCAGAGGATCTCCTATTAACTCCCAGTGAGACGAGCCCGAGACGCCCACACCTGCACACACACACATCAGAGGATCTCCCATTAACTCCCAGTGAGACGAGCCCGAGACACACACACCTGCACACACACACACATCAGAGGATCTCCCATTAACTCCCAGTGAGACGACCCCGAGACGCCCACACCTGCACACACACACACACATCAGAGCATCTCCCATTAACTCCCAGTGAGACGAGTCCGAGACACACACACCTGGACACACACATATCAGAGGATCTCCCATTAACTCCCAGTGAGACGAGCCCGAGACACACACACCTGCACACACACACACATCAGAGGATCTCCCATAAACTCCCAGTGATATGAGCCCAAGACACACACACCTGCACACACACACACATCAGAGGATCTCCCATTAACTCCCAGTGAGACGAGCCCGAGACACACACACCTGCACACACACACACACATCAGAGGATCTCCCATTAACTCCCAGTGAGACGAGCCCGAGACACACACACCTGCACACACACACACACACATCAGAGGATCTCCCATTAACTCCCAGTGAGACGAGCCCGAGACGCCCACACCTGCACACACACACACACATCAGAGGATCTCCCATTAACTCCCAGTGAGATGAGCCCAAGACACACACACCTGCACACACACACACACACATCAGAGGATCTCCCATTAACTCCCAGTAAGACGAGCCCGAGACACACACACCTGCACACACACACACACACATCAGAGGATCTCCCATTAACTCCCAGTGAGACGAGCCCGAGACACACACACCTGCACACACACACACATCAGAGGATCTCCTATTAACTCCCAGTGAGACGAGCCCGAGACGCCCACACCTGCACACACACACATCAGAGGATCTCCCATTAACTCCCAGTGAGACGAGCCCGAGACGCCCACACCTGCACACACACACACACATCAGAGGATCTCCCATTAACTCCCAGTGAGATGAGCCCAAGACACACACACCTGCACACACACACACACCTGCACACACACACACACACATCAGAGGATCTCCCATTAACTCCCAGTAAGACGAGCCCGAGACACACACACCTGCACACACACACACACACATCAGAGGATCTCCCATTAACTCCCAGTGAGACGAGCCCGAGACACACACACCTGCACACACACACACACACATCAGAGGATCTCCCATTAACTCCCAGTGAGACGAGCCCGAGACGCCCACACCTGCACACACACACATCAGAGGATCTCCCATTAACTCCCAGTGAGACGAGCCCGAGACACACACACACACACACACACACTCACTCACTCTCTCTATCTCTCACAACTAATGTGACTAATGTTACCTATTGTTCTTTATTATTCTTTTGCACTTTAATCTGATCTTTTTTTAAAGAAAGAAGTTATTAAACCTGTTAGAAGGACAACACTATTCTAACCTAATATGTGACACCATGATCAAATCTACATCAATTATAGTGATATGAAAATTTGAAAATGTCACATACAGTGTAAAGTAGGACTACAAATATTACATAATTATTAAAAACAGTTTTAAGTCAGAAATATTTAAAACCCTTGTGTACTTTTTGTATTCTCCTTATAATGTGTATTTATCTCCACTTATAAAGCTAACGTTAACCCCCAAAAGGGCGGGACCCCCATAAGACTGGGTTCAGTTCGAGCTCTGAGTTGTGTTAATTATTCATTATTGGCATTAATCAACTTTGCACGCGTGTTATAAGATACGATTTCTTTTTTTTGTGTGTGCAAAAAGTAAATGAATAAAGTGATAATAACTCTGATGGACCACCCGATGTTCAGCGCAAACACACAATAACAGCGTGGAATAAAGCAGCTGAAAACACGTAAACACGCAGACGGCTTCCAGTCCGGCCACACTGATCACGAAGGTGAAATATTGATCATTCACATTATTATTACTATAATAAGTGCTAAGGCGCGTGAATAAGCATGTGTCTCTTACCCTGGTAAGGCTTTGACAGGGAATACTCTCTCTTTAAAAACTCTTCCATTTCATGGCCATCATCGCATAAACCAAAGCAGAAAACTGCAAATAAAACCAGCGACGATCTTGAAATCATTGTTTAAATTCAACGATTTTCAAACGCGTCGCTGGACTCACGCTCGCGCTCATCGAGTCCTGCTGTCGCCTCATGCTGTCACCTGATTGGCTGCAGCGCTTACACGACGCCTAGCGATTGGCTCTCTCGCCTGTCAATCATACATCAGTCTTCCCACACATCAGCAATGGGACCGGAGATTTGTGATCATAAAAGATTTACCAAAATGGGAACTTAACGTTTAGAGTATAGTTACTCTCTACATTTAGCAACCTTTTCTAGTCCACAGAATTAGTGCATTTTTGTTTTATGCGCACGCCTCATACTTTGGAAAAATCGAGAATGTATAAACCTATAATCTATAATTTAGTAAATCATCACTAACGTGATTGTATTATTATTATTATTATTATTAATATGACGATGTTGTAGAGTTTCCTCACTTCCGGAGTATATTACGTAGAAATGGTTAAAGCACTGTCGTAAAATTACACTTAAAAAAAGCCACGAGGAAACGGAAAACAACACCAAACATTATTTTAACCATTATAATGTTATGTTTAAATACGAATAACACGCATTATCTTAACGAGGTAATGTTAAGGAAAGTGAATGTTTGCTACATAATCAAACTAACTTACACACTTTAAAATACAAGACTCCAATCAGTGAAAAGGACAGATTATAATCAAGTGATTATAGTGATCATTTCCAGATTCAAACTCTCATGTGATAAATGTAAATAGTAAATGAACTCTGACTTTGACTGCAACTCACAAAGGAAACATGAATGAAGATGAATGAATAATGTAAAGTGTGTGTGGTTTGCAGACGGTGCCTGAGAACAGGTCTGGTATGGCGCGTCTGAGTGTGTGTGAACAACATCAGATCTCAACATCTCTGATCTGACCGAGTTCTGCCTCAGATATCACACACACACACACACACACACACGGGTCAGCATGGACCACTCGCCCGAGAAACAAGTGGATATTTACCGAGACACGTGGGTCAGATTTCTCGGTGAGTGAAAGACAGTCTGACCTCCAGAACCAGTTCCTGTGTGGGGGTTAATCAGGTTAGGCTAGTCGGTGTGTTTGAGTAATCCACACGATCTGAACACACTAATCCTGCATTACTGCAGCTTATTGATTATCATAATAATACAAGCATTTGTGTGTTTGATTTATTAATGTTTTTGAACTCCATGGAAGCCAATTTCTGCCACATAAATTACTTACAAAGTCATAATTATGGGATTAAAGTCTTAAAATTATGAGATCAAAAAGTTTTTATCATATGATAAAATAATTATGATTTACCAAAGTCATATTCATGTTACTTTTGGTCCTGTTAACATTCAGAAAGTCAAGTCTCTTTGACTCAGTCACTAGTTTATTTCTCCACTAACAGCAGAACAATAATGTAATTTCTCTCATTTTTTATTAGGGAAAATAATTATTTTGAATATAATGAATGTTGTTGTTATTATTATAAGCCATTTCCATAACATCTTAAATTATTTATGTGTGTAATAACATTGTATGTTGGTCATTTTAAACTGTTCTGCGATAAAATGACCTTTGTATTTGTACGGCTAATTGCATTTTATGCTTTTAAGCTGCACATGATTCAAATTTTTTGACACCTTGAAAAAAAATCTGTTCTCAAGAAGCATCATGATGAAGCTGTAAATGTTGAAGTTTCTTCACAGTGTGTGTGTGTGTGTTGGATTCTCTGGAGCAGCTGAATCTCTCTCACGAATCAACACTGAGTGAGTTAGCCTGCAGTTCCTCCACTGGCCACTAGAGGCCGGCTGCAGAAGAGACTCAGTCCCATAGACCCGCATGGTAAAATGCCCAACTTTACAGCAAAATAAACATGTTTACAGTCTGGTGCAAAAAGGGGTTTTGGTCTATATCGCTAATGTTGCCCATCATGACGACTGTGAGGCGGGTGAATGTTTTTATAACTCATCCGTTTAAATTATATTAAGCCTTAAAGTTCTGCATAATTAAGGGCGTGGCCACTTGAGTGACAGGTGGATTGCCGCTGATATCACTACTAGCCGTTTGTCTGCTAGCGTTAGCATCACGTCACCTTAGCTAATCCGCCTTGCTGCACATGTTCGTTTATCTGGGAGTGACGCGCGGCCAAGATGGCGACGGCCGGCTCCACCCACTTTGGGCTTCAGAAACACTCTTCAGAAACACTACGGGTGACGTCACGCACACTACGCCCAGTGTTTTATACAGTCTATGGTTTGTCTGCAGGCTATGCTAACGAGGTTGGCGAGGCTTTCCGCGCTCTGGTGCCCGTCAGCGCCGTGTGGGTCAGTTACGCCGTGGCCACTGCATACGTGTCCGCCGACGCGCTGGATAAAGGCAAGAAAGCAGCGGCGGTGAGTGTAAAGCCCTGGTATACTCACGGCGGAGTTCTTGAAGTTCAAATCACAAAAATGTTGGTTCATGTGAGACTCTTTTTTTTTTAAGGCGTTGAACCAAAAACAACCACTGGGTGACACACAGTGATCTCACTTATTAATACATTTCATATCACTTCAATCACACAACAGCGCCTGCCAAATATGGAGCTTTCAGTCTCAGAGATTTTTCCAAAATTCGTGTTTTGTCAAGATCTAATTATTAAAATTTGATTATTAAATGGTGCAGCAAATTTTGTCATATGACCCCGTCCACAAGGGGGAGGAGCCTGCTGAAAGGTTTTAAAAGTATAATTTCCATGGTAACGCAATGTGTAACATTTTAACAGTTTTCACGGGATGAATTTTAAGCTTTTGAATGATACCAAATTTAGGATGATTATTATAACGTGATGGGGAACAAATGCGGCAAATGTCCCGCTGACATTCTCTGATATTCTGAACATTACCGCCATGATTTTGCCTTGAACAAGTGTGTGTTTGTGAAAGTGCTGTAAAACACGTGTGCCTGGGCGTGTGTGTAGGCTAACGCCGAGGATGCTGGGAAGGCAGCTCGTGTGGGCGTGGCTGTGGTCGACACCTTCCTATGGCAGGCTCTGGCTTCAGTGGCGATCCCTGGGTTCACCATCAACCGTGTGTGTGCCGCGTCTCTCTTCCTGCTGGGGAAAACCACACGCTGGCCACTGCCTGTGCGCAAGTGGACCACCACTGCCATCGGCCTCTCCACCATCCCATTCATCATCAAGCCCATTGACAGGTGTGTGTGTGAGAGTGACCACCACTGCCTTTGGCCTCTCCACCATCCCCCTCATCATCAAGCCCATCGACAGGTGTGTGTGTGTGTGTGAGAGTGACCACCACTGCCATCGGCCTCTCCACCATCCCCTTCATCATCAAGCCCATCGACAGGTGTGTGTGTGTGTGTGTGTGAGAGTGACCACCACTGCCATCGGCCTCTCCACCATCCCCTTCATCATCAAGCCCATCGACAGGTGTGTGTGTGTGTGTGTGAGAGTGACCACCACTGCCATCGGCCTCTCCACCATCCCCTTCATCATCAAGCCCATCGACAGGTGTGTGTGTGTGTGTGTGAGAGTGACCACCACTGCCATCGGCCTCTCCACCATCCCCTTCATCATCAAGCCCATCGACAGGTGTGTGTGTGTGTGTGTGTGTGTGTGTGAGAGAGTGACCACCACTGCCATTGGCCTCTCCACCATCCCCTTCATCATCAAGCCCATCGACAGGTGTGTGTGTGTGTGTGCGTGTGTGTGTGTGTGCGTGTGTGTGTGTGTGTGTGTGTGTGTGTGAGAGTGACCACCACTGCCATCGGCCTCTCCACCATCCTCTTCATCATCAAGCCCATCGACAGGTGTGTGTGTGTGTGTGTGTGTGTGTGTGAGAGAGTGACCACCACTGCCATCGACCTCTCCACCATCCCCTTCATCATCAAGCCCATCAACAGGTGTGTGTGTGTGAGTGAGTCGGGGAGTGAGTGAGTCGGGGAGTGAGTGAGTCGGGGAGTGAGCGAGTCGGGGAGTGAGCGAGTCGGTGAGTGAGCGAGTGAGCGAGTGGGCGAGTGAGCGAGTGAGTGAGTGAGTGAGTCGGTGAGTGAGTGAGTGAGTCGGTGAGTGAGTGGGTCAGTGGGTGAGTGAGTGAGTGAGTGAGTCGTTGAGTGAGTGAGTCGGTGGGTGTGTGAGTCGGTGGGTGGGTGAGTGAGCAGGTGGGTGAGTGAGTAGGTGGGTGAGTGAGTCGGTGAGTGAGTGGGTCGGTGGGTGAGTGAGTCGGTGGGTGAGTGAGTCGGTGGGTGAGTGAGTGAGTCGGTGGGTGAGTGAGTGAGTCGGTGGGTGAGGGAGTGAGTCGGTGGGTGAGTGAGTGAGTCGGTGGGTGAGTGAGTGAGTCGGTGGGTGAGTGAGTCGGTGGGTGAGTGAGTGAGTCGGTGGGTGAGTGAGTGAGTCGGTGGGTGAGTGAGTGAGTCGGTGGGTGAGTGAGTCGGTGGGTGAGTGAGTGAGTCGGTGGGTGAGTGAGTGAGTCGGTGGGTGAGTGAGTGAGTCGGTGGGTGAGTGAGTGAGTCGGTGGGTGAGTGAGTGAGTCGGTGGGTGAGTGAGTGAGTCGGTGGGTGAGTGAGTGAGTCGGTGGGTGAGTGAGTGAGTCGGTGGGTGAGTGAGTGAGTCGGTGGGTGAGTGAGTCGGTGGGTGAGTGAGTCGGTGGGTCGGTGAGTGAGTCGGTGGGTCGGTGAGTGAGTCGGTGGGTCGGTGAGTCGGTGAGTGAGTCGGTGGGTCGGTGAGTGAGTCGGTGGGTCGGTGAGTGAGTCGGTGGGTCGGTGAGTGAGTCGGTGGGTCGGTGAGTGAGTCGGTGGGTCGGTGAGTGAGTCGGTGGGTCGGTGAGTGAGTCGGTTGGTGAGTGAGTGAGTCGGTGAGTGAGTCGGTGGGTGAGTGAGTCGGTGGGTCTGTGGTTCAGTGAGTGAGTGGGTGAGTGAGTGAGTGAGTGAGTGAGTGAGTGAGTGAGTGGGTGAGTCGGTAATTAAGTGAGTCGGTGGGTGGGTCAGTGGGGGGTTGAGTCGGTGAGTGAGTCGGTTGGTGAGTGAGTCGGTTGGTGAGTGAGTCGGTTGGTGGGTGAGTCGGTTGGTGAGTGAGTCGGTGGGTCGGTGAGTGAGTCGGTGGGTCGGTGAGTGAGTCGGTGGGTCGGTGAGTGAGTCGGTGGGTCGGTGAGTGAGTCGGTGGGTCGGTGAGTGAGTCGGTGGGTCGGTGAGTGAGTCGGTGGGTCGGTGAGTGAGTCGGTGGGTCGGTGAGTGAGTCGGTGGGTCGGTGAGTGGGTCGGTGAGTGAGTCGGTGGGTCGGTGAGTGAGTCGGTTGGTGAGTGAGTGAGTCGGTGAGTGAGTCGGTGGGTGAGTGAGTCGGTGGGTCTGTGGTTCAGTGAGTGAGTGGGTGAGTGAGTGAGTGAGTGAGTGAGTGAGTGAGTGAGTGGGTGAGTCGGTAATTAAGTGAG
The DNA here is from genome assembly GCA_030578255.1 of Tiaroga cobitis. Lineage (NCBI taxonomy): Eukaryota > Metazoa > Chordata > Actinopteri > Cypriniformes > Leuciscidae > Tiaroga > Tiaroga cobitis. The sequence continues at coordinate 283,525 of CM060595.1, forward strand.
TCGGTGGGTGGGTCAGTGGGGGGTTGAGTCGGTGAGTGAGTCGGTTGGTGAGTGAGTCGGTTGGTGAGTGAGTCGGTTGGTGGGTGAGTCGGTTGGTGGGTGAGTCGGTTGGTGAGTGAGTCGGTTGGTGGGTGAGTCGGTTGGTGGGTGAGTCGGTTGGTGGGTGAGTCGGTTGGTGGGTGAGTCGGTTGGTGGGTGAGTCGGTAATTGAGTGAGTCGGTGGGTGGGTGAGTGAGTGGGTCACTGAGTGAGTCGGTGAGTGAGTCGGTGAGTGAGTGAGTCGGTGAGTGAGTGAGTCGGTGAGTGAGTGAGTCGGTGGGTGTGTGAGTCGGTGGGTGAGTCAGTGGGTGGGTGAGTGAGTAGGTGGGTGAGTCAGTGAGTGGGTGGGTGAGTGAGTAGGTGGGTGAGTGGGTCACTAAGTGAGTGGGTCACTAGGTGAGTGAGTCGGTTGGTGAGTGAGTCGGTTGGTGGGTGAGTCGGTTGGTGGGTGAGTCGGTTGGTGGGTGAGTCGGTTGGTGGGTGAGTCGGTTGGTGGGTGAGTCGGTTGGTGGGTGAGTCGGTTGGTGGGTGAGTCGGTTGGTGGGTGAGTCGGTTGGTGGGTGAGTCGGTGGGTGGGTGAGTCGGTGGGTGGGTGAGTGGGTGGGTGAGTGAGTGGGTGGGTGAGTGAGTCGGTGGGTGAGTGAGTGAGTCGGTGGTGAGTCGGTGGGTGAGTGAGTCGGTGGGTGAGTGAGTCGGTGGGTGAGTGAGTCGGTGGGTGAGTGAGTCGGTGAGTGAGTGGGTCGGTGAGTGAGTCGGTGGGTCTGTGGGTCAGTGAGTGAGTGAGTGGGTGAGTCTGTGGAGGGGTGAGTCGGTGAGTGAGTGAGTGGGTGAGTCGGTAATTGAGTGAGTCGGTGGGTCTGTGGAGCAGTGAGTGAGTGGGTGAGTCTGTGGAGGGGTGAGTCGGTGAGTGAGTGAGTGGGTGAGTCGGTAATTGAGTGAGTCGGTGGGTGGGTGAGTGAGTCGGTGGGTGAGTCAGTGGGGGGTTGAGTCTGTGAGTGAGTCGGTTGGTGGGTGAGTCGGTGGGTGGGTGAGTCGGTCGGTGAGTGAGTCGGTGGGTGAGTCGGTGGGTGAGTCGGTGGGTGAGTCGGTGGGTGAGTCGGTGGGTGAGTCGGTGGGTGAGTCGGTGGGTGAGTCGGTGGGTGAGTCGGTGGGTGAGTCGGTGGGTGAGTCGGTGGGTGAGTCGGTGGGTGAGTCGGTGGGTGAGTCGGTGGGTGAGTCGGTGGGTGAGTCGGTGGGTGAGTCGGTGAGTGAGTGAGTCGGTGAGTGAGTGAGTCGGTGAGTGAGTGAGTCGGTGAGTGAGTGAGTCGGTGGGTGTGTGAGTCGGTGGGTGAGTCAGTGGGTGGGTGAGTGAGTAGGTGGGTGAGTCAGTGAGTGGGTGGGTGAGTGAGTAGGTGGGTGAGTGGGTCACTAAGTGAGTGGGTCACTAGGTGGGTGAGTCGGTCGGTGGGTGAGTCGGTTGGTGGGTGAGTCGGTTGGTGGGTGAGTCGGTGAGTGGGTGGGTGGGTGGGTGAGTGAGTGGGTGGGTGAGTGAGTGGGTGAGTGAGTGAGTCGGTGGTGAGTCGGTCGGTGGGTGAGTGAGTCGGTGGGTGAGTGAGTCGGTGAGTGAGTGGGTCGGTGAGTGAGTCGGTGGGTCTGTGGGTCAGTGAGTGAGTAGGTGAGTCTGTGGAGGGGTGAGTCGGTGAGTGAGTGAGTGGGTGAGTCGGTAATTGAGTGAGTCGGTGGGTCTGTGGAGCAGTGAGTGAATGGGTGAGTCTGTGGAGGGGTGAGTCGGTGAGTGAGTGAGTGGGTGAGTCGGTAATTGAGTGAGTCGGTGGGTGGGTGAGTGAGTCGGTGGGTGAGTCAGTGGGGGGTTGAGTCTGTGAGTGAGTCGGTTGGTGGGTGAGTCGGTGGGTGGGTGAGTCGGTGGGTGAGTCGGTGGGTGAGTCGGTGGGTGAGTCGGTGGGTGAGTCGGTGGGTGAGTCGGTGGTTGAGTCGGTGGTTGAGTCGGTGGGTGAGTCGGTGGGTGAGTCGGTGGGTGAGTCGGTGGGTGAGTCGGTGGGTGAGTCGGTGGGTGAGTCGGTGGGTGAGTCGGTGGGTGAGTCGGTGGGTGAGTCGGTGGGTGAGTCGGTGGGTGGGTGAGTCTGTGGGTGAGTGAGTGGGTGAGTCGGTGGGTGGGTGAGTCTGAGAGTGAGTCAGTGGGTGGGTGAGTCTGAGAGTGAGTCGGTGGGTGAGTGAGTGGGTGGGTGCGTGAGTGAGTGGGTGCGTGGGTGAGTGGGTGGGCGAGTGAGTGGGTGGGCGAGTGAGTGGGTGGGCGAGTGAGTGAGTGGGTGGGGGAGTGAGACGAGTCGGTGGACGAGTGAGTCGAGTGGGTGGGCGAGTGAGTCGAGTCGCTGGGCGAGTGAGTGAGTCGTTGAGTGAGTGAGTGAGTCGGTGAGTGAGTGAGTCAATGGGTGAGTGAGTGAGTCAATGGGTGAGTGAGTCAGTGGGTGAGTGAGTTGGTCGGTGAGTGAGTAAGTCGGTGAGTGAGTGAGTCGGTGGGTGAGTGAGTCGGTAATTGAGTGGGTCGGTGAGTGAGTCGGTGGGTCTGTGGGTCAGTGAGTGAGTGGGTGAGTGAGTGGGTGAGTCGGTAATTGAGTGAGTCGGTGGGTGGGTCGGTGGGTGGGTGAGTCAGTAGGGGGTTGAGTCGGTGAGTGAGTCGGTTGGTGGGTGAGTCGAGTCGGTGGGCGGGTGAGTCGAGTCGGTGGGCGAGTGAGTCGAGTCGGTGGGCGAGTGAGTCGAGTCGGTGGGCGAGTGAGTCGAGTCGGTGGGCGAGTGAGTCGAGTCGGTGGGCGAGTGAGTCGAGTCGGTGGGCGAGTGAGTCGGTGGGTGAGTGAGTGGGTGGGCAAGTGAGTAAGTGGGTGGGCGAGTGAGTCGAGTCGGTGGGCGAGTGTGTCGGTGGGTCTGTGGGTCAGTGAGTAAGTGGGTGAGTCGGAGGGGGGGTGAGTCGGTGAGTGAGTGAGTGGGTGAGTCGGTAATTGAGTGAGTCGGTGGGTGGGTAAGTCAGTGGGGGGTTGAGTCGGTGAGTGAGTGAGTGAGTGAGTCGGTGAGTGAGCGAGTCGGTGAGTGAGCGAGTCGATGGGTGAGTCGGTGGGTGAGTCGAGTCGGTGGGCGAGTGAGTCGAGTCGCTGGGTGAGTGAGTCGGTGAGTGAGTGAGTGGTTGAGTCGGTGGGTGGGTGAGTGAGTGGATGAGTGAGTGAGTCGGTGAGTGGGTGAGTGAGTGGGTGGGGGAGTGAGTGGGTGGGGGAGTGAGTGGGTGGGCGAGTGAGTGAGTGAGTCGGTGGACGAGTGAGTCGAGTCGGTGGGCGAGTGAGTCGGTGGACGAGTGAGTCGAGTCGGTGGGCGAGTGAATCGAGTCGGTGGGCGAGTAAGTGAGTGGGTGGGCGAGTGAGTCGAGTCGGTGGGCGAGTGAGTCGAGTGGGTGAGTCGGTGGGTGAGTCGGTGGGTGAGTCGGTGGGTGAGTCGGTGGGTGAGTCGGTGGGTGAGTCGGTGGGTGAGTCGGTGGGTGAGTCGGTGGGTGAGTCGGTGGGTGAGTCGGTGGGTGAGTCGGTGGGTGGGTGAGTCTGTGGGTGAGTGAGTGGGTGAGTCGGTGGGTGGGTGAGTCTGAGAGTGAGTCAGTGGGTGGGTGAGTCTGAGAGTGAGTCGGTGGGTGAGTGAGTGGGTGGGTGCGTGAGTGAGTGGGTGCGTGGGTGAGTGGGTGGGCGGGTGAGTGGGTGGGCGAGTGAGTGGGTGGGCGAGTGAGTGGGTGGGCGAGTGAGTGAGTGGGTGGGGGAGTGAGACGAGTCGGTGGACGAGTGAGTCGAGTGGGTGGGCGAGTGAGTCGAGTCGCTGGGCGAGTGAGTGAGTCGTTGAGTGAGTGAGTGAGTCGGTGAGTGAGTGAGTCAATGGGTGAGTGAGTGAGTCAATGGGTGAGTGAGTCAGTGGGTGAGTGAGTTGGTCGGTGAGTGAGTAAGTCGGTGAGTGAGTGAGTCGGTGGGTGAGTGAGTCGGTAATTGAGTGGGTCGGTGAGTGAGTCGGTGGGTCTGTGGGTCAGTGAGTGAGTGGGTGAGTGAGTGGGTGAGTCGGTAATTGAGTGAGTCGGTGGGTGGGTCGGTGGGTGGGTGAGTCAGTAGGGGGTTGAGTCGGTGAGTGAGTCGGTTGGTGGGTGAGTCGAGTCGGTGGGCGAGTGAGTCGAGTCGGTGGGCGAGTGAGTCGAGTCGGTGGGCGAGTGAGTCGAGTCGGTGGGCGAGTGAGTCGAGTCGGTGGGCGAGTGAGTCGAGTCGGTGGGCGAGTGAGTCGAGTCGGTGGGCGAGTGAGTCGAGTCGGTGGGCGAGTGAGTCGGTGGGTGAGTGAGTGGGTGGGCAAGTGAGTAAGTGGGTGGGCGAGTGAGTCGAGTCGGTGGGCGAGTGTGTCGGTGGGTCTGTGGGTCAGTGAGTAAGTGGGTGAGTCGGAGGGGGGGTGAGTCGGTGAGTGAGTGAGTGGGTGAGTCGGTAATTGAGTGAGTCGGTGGGTGGGTAAGTCAGTGGGGGGTTGAGTCGGTGAGTGAGTGAGTGAGTGAGTCGGTGAGTGAGCGAGTCGGTGAGTGAGCGAGTCGATGGGTGAGTGAGTCGGTGGGTGAGTCGAGTCGGTGGGCGAGTGAGTCGAGTCGCTGGGTGAGTGAGTCGGTGAGTGAGTGAGTGGTTGAGTCGGTGGGTGGGTGAGTGAGTGGATGAGTGAGTGAGTCGGTGAGTGGGTGAGTGAGTGGGTGGGGGAGTGAGTGGGTGGGCGAGTGAGTGAGTGAGTCGGTGGACGAGTGAGTCGAGTCGGTGGGCGAGTGAGTCGGTGGACGAGTGAGTCGAGTCGGTGGGCGAGTGAGTCGAGTCGGTGGGCGAGTAAGTGAGTGGGTGGGCGAGTGAGTCGAGTCGGTGGGCGAGTGAGTCGAGTGGGTGAGTCGGTGGGTGAGTGAGTCGGTGGGTGAGTGAGTCGGTGGGTGAGTCGGTCGGTGGGTGAGTGAGTCGGTGGGTGAGTGGGTGGGGGGGGTGAGTCGGGGGGTGGCTGAGTCGGCGGGGGGATGATTCGGCGAGTGAGTGAGTGAGTGGGTGGGCGAGTGAATCGAGTCAGTGGGCGAGTGAGTCGAGTCGGTGAGCGAGTCGTCGAAGGGTGAGTCGGTGGATGGGTGAGTCGGTGAGCGAGTGAGTCGGTGAGCGGGTGAGTCGGTGAGTTGGTGAGCGAGTGAGTCGGTCGGGGGGTGGGTGAGTCGGTGGGTGGGTGAGTCGGCGGGGGGGTGATTCGGCGAGTGAGTGAGTGGGTGGGCGGGCGAGTGAGTCGGTGGGTGAGTAAGTGGGTGGGTGCGTGAGTGAGTGGGTGCGTGGGTGAGTGGGTGGGCGAGTGAGTGGGTGGGCGAGTGGGTGGGCGAGTGAGTGAGTGGGTGGGGGAGTGAGACGAGTCGGTGGACGAGTGAGTCGAGTGGGTGGGCGAGTGAGTCGAGTCGCTGGGCGAGTGAGTGAGTCGTTGAGTGAGTGAGTGAGTCGGTGAGTGAGTGAGTCAATGGGTGAGTGAGTGAGTCAATGGGTGAGTGAGTCAGTGGGTGAGTGAGTGAGTCGGTGAGTGAGTGGGTCGGTGAGTGAGTCGGTGGGTGAGTGAGTCGGTGAGTGAGTGGGTCGGTGAGTGAGTCGGTGGGTCTGTGGGTCAGTGAGTGAGTGGGTGAGTGAGTGGGTGAGTCGGTAATTGAGTGAGTCGGTGGGTGGGTCGGTGGGTGGGTGAGTCAGTAGGGGGTTGAGTCGGTGAGTGAGTCGGTTGGTGGGTGAGTCGAGTCGGTGGGCGAGTGAGTCGAGTCGGTGGGCGAGTGAGTCGAGTCGGTGGGCGAGTGAGTCGAGTCGGTGGGCGAGTGAGTCGAGTCGGTGGGCGAGTGAGTCGAGTCGGTGGGCGAGTGAGTCGAGTCGGTGGGCGAGTGAGTCGGTGGGTGAGCGAGTGGGTGGGCAAGTGAGTAAGTGGGTGGGCGAGTGAGTCGAGTCGGTGGGCGAGTGTGTCGGTTGGTCTGTGGGTCAGTGAGTAAGTGGGTGAGTCGGAGGGGGGGTGAGTCGGTGAGTGAGTGAGTGGGTGAGTCGGTAATTGAGTGAGTCGGTGGGTGGGTAAGTCAGTGGGGGGTTGAGTCGGTGAGTGAGTGAGTGAGTGAGTCGGTGAGTGAGCGAGTCGGTGAGTGAGCGAGTCGGTGGGTGAGTGAGTCGGTGGGTGAGTCGAGTCGCTGGGTGAGTGAGTGAGTGGTTGAGTCGGTGGGTGGGTGAGTCAGTGATTGAGTCTGTGGGTGAGTGAGTGGATGAGTGAGTGAGTCGGTGAGTGGGTGAGTGAGTGGGTGGGCGAGTGAGTGGGTGGGCGAGTGAGTGAGTGAGTCGGTGGACGAGTGAGTCGAGTCGGTGGGCGAGTGAGTCGGTGGACGAGTGAGTCGAGTCGGTGGGCGAGTGAGTCGAGTCGGTGGGCGAGTAAGTGAGTGGGTGGGCGAGTGAGTGGGTGGGCAAGTGAGTAAGTGGGTGGGCGAGTGAGTCGAGTCGGTGGGCGAGTGTGTCGGTGGGTCTGTGGGTCAGTGAGTAAGTGGGTGAGTCGGAGGGGGGGTGAGTCGGTGAGTGAGTGAGTCAATGGGTGAGTGAGTGAGTCAATGGGTGAGTGAGTCAGTGGGTGAGTGAGTGAGTCGGTGAGTGAGTGGGTCGGTGAGTGAGTGAGTCGGTGGGTGAGTGAGTCGGTGAGTGAGTGGGTCGGTGAGTGAGTCGGTGGGTCTGTGGGTCAGTGAGTGAGTGGGTGAGTGAGTGGGTGAGTCGGTAATTGAGTGAGTCGGTGGGTGGGTCGGTGGGTGGGTGAGTCAGTAGGGGGTTGAGTCGGTGAGTGAGTCGGTTGGTGGGTGAGTCGAGTCGGTGGGCGAGTGAGTCGAGTCGGTGGGCGAGTGAGTCGAGTCGGTGGGCGAGTGAGTCGAGTCGGTGGGCGAGTGAGTCGAGTCGGTGGGCGAGTGAGTCGAGTCGGTGGGCGAGTGAGTCGGTGGGTGAGTGAGTGGGTGGGCAAGTGAGTAAGTGGGTGGGCGAGTGAGTCGAGTCGGTGGGCGAGTGTGTCGGTGGGTCTGTGGGTCAGTGAGTAAGTGGGTGAGTCGGAGGGGGGGTGAGTCGGTGAGTGAGTGAGTGGGTGAGTCGGTAATTGAGTGAGTCGGTGGGTGGGTAAGTCAGTGGGGGGTTGAGTCGGTGAGTGAGTGAGTGAGTGAGTGAGTGAGTCGGTGAGTGAGTGAGTGAGTCGGTGAGTGAGCGAGTCGGTGGGTGAGTGAGTCGGTGGGTGAGTCGAGTCGGTGGGCGAGTGAGTCGAGTTGCTGGGTGAGTGAGTGAGTGGTTGAGTCGGTGGGTGGGTGAGTCAGTGATTGAGTCTGTGGGTGAGTGAGTGGATGAGTGAGTGAGTCGGTGAGTGGGTGAGTGAGTGGGTGGGCGAGTGAGTGGGTGGGCGAGTGAGTGAGTGAGTCGGTGGACGAGTGAGGCGAGTCGGTGGGCGAGTGAGTCGGTGGACGAGTGAGTCGAGTCGGTGGGCGAGTGAGTCGAGTGGGTGGGCGAGTGAGTCGAGTCGGTGGGCGAGTGAGTCGAGTGGGTGAGTCGGTGGGTGAGTGAGTCGGTGGGTGAGTGAGTCGGTGGGTGAGTCGGTCGGTGGGTGAGTGAGTCGGTGGGGGGGTGAGTCGGGGGGTGGGTGAGTCGGGGGGTGGGTGAGTCGGGGGGTGGGTGAGTCGGCGGGGGGATGATTCGGCGAGTGAGTGAGTGAGTGGGTGGGCGAGTGAATCGAGTCAGTGGGCGAGTGAGTCGAGTCGGTGAGCGAGTGAGTCGAAGGGTGAGTCGGTGGATGGGTGAGTCGGTGAGCGAGTGAGTCGGTGAGCGGGTGAGTCGGTGAGCGGGTGAGTCGGTGAGCGAGTGAGTCGGTGAGCGAGTGAGTCGGTGAGCGGGTGAGTCGGTGAGTTGGTGAGCGAGTGAGTCGGTGAGTGAGTGGGTGAGTCGGGGGGTGGGTGAGTCGGCGGGGGGGTGATTCGGCGAGTGAGTGAGTGGGTGGGCGGGCGAGTGAGTCGGTGGGCGAGTGAGTCGGTGGGCGAGTGAGTCGGTGGGTGAGTGAATGAATCTCTGTGTGTGTGTCTTCATTCAGTGTTTTGATGTCAGTCTGTTGGTCATCAGGTCTGTTGATTTCCTGTTGGACTCCAGCCTGCGGAAACTCTATGGTGAAGGAGAAAAGCCTGAATGAGCTTCGTCACGGCGCTGACCCCTGACCCCCAAGACTGGTGCTGGTCTTTGATCAACAGCAGAAAAGTGTATCATGTTAACTATAAACTGTGACCTTCAAATTCAAACTCTCAAAGACCTTAATTTGTTTGTGTCTTATTTTACAGTCATTTTTTGTTTTTGTTTTATTGCATGGATTGAATTACAGCTTTTTAAAGTCATTATGTTTGTGGTGAACGGTGGAAGAATCTAGTACTGTATGTTTACAAACAGTACAAATGATAAACTAGTGAAGCAGAGTTTCTGATTTCTGTAATATAAAATACATGTATTTTACTTTATAATAGCTGAAGATCTGTCATGAGGTGCCGTTTCTCATCAAGCCATGAAACACTATGCAAGTTCAGTTCTGATGGTTCTGCAGGAACACAAAATATGGCATTACATAATAAACACATATTTTCAAGTACAAGTCTGTTTATTTCTCAGTCTGAGTCCTGGCCAATTCACAGTGTTTCTTCACAAGACTCAGTGTTCAGCGGGTTTGAGTTTTTCACCCGGATGTTGGTGTTTAAGGGTCCGAGGAAGTTTACTGTGTTTAAAGTTAATCTTGTGGTAAAACATCAAATTCTTCTATTGAAGTGTTTTCATATCTCAACACATGACAGAGACAGACTTATGAATCTATAGGTGAGTGACTCGATTAGTTAGCGCTCATCTGACCGTGAGTGACACTATTAGTTAGCGCTCAGCTGACAGCGGTTGACTCGATTAGCTAACGCTCATCTGATCATGAGTGACTCGATTAGCTAACGCTCAGCTGACAGCGGTTGAATTGATTAGCGTCAGCTCCAATAAAGGACGAGAGGTGCTGGTGTTTCTGTTTGGCTGAAGATGATTTCAGGATTGTTGTTGTTGGTGTTTGTGGGCTCTGCAATGGCACAGAAGGGTGCGTTCTCAACTCATTCCTCCTTCATGTTGCTGGTGTATCTGTTAACTGGAGTGGTGTGTGTTCAGATTTGTCTGTAGACTGTGGCAGTGATGGTTGGGTCACGGTGCACTGGAGGCCCGGACTGGGATTCTCCCAGACGCTGGATCAGTCCAAAGCTCTACTGGGAACCTGTCCGCCGAGCTCCCTGATGTCCGAAGACACGCTGCTCTTTCGTGTGCTGGTCCGTGACTGTGGCTTCATCCAGCAGGTACGGCGCTGATCCAGAGCAAACACAGATCAGTCTCTCGCCTGATTCTCTTCCGCTGTGTTGAAGGTGATGCAGGGCCGAGTTACGTACTCCAACATGCTGATCTATGCGCGACGCCCTGAACTCCCCATTATTACCCAGTTGGTGAAGTGCGTCTATGACTCGTAGGTGATCCGGAGCCAGTGGTGAGTGTGGGGTGAATGTGAGCTTTGGTGTAAGTCTTTGGCTTGTTTCGCTCAGGCCTGTAGCCGAGGAGAGCGAGTTCAGCGCAGAGGAACCGGACGAGAACCGAGAACAGGAGACCTTCAACATGGAGATCATGAACCGTCAGTCAAACTCCCTCATCTTCAGCACACATTCCCGGTTTAGTTTTTTAGACTTTCATTCAAATAATGACTTATTCCTCTTCTGAAAAGCCTCATGGATTAAATTGACTAATGTTCTGCTTTTGTATTGAATATCTTGTTGATCTGGAAACCCATTTACACCACAAAAAAGAAAAACAAACTTTACTTTGGTAAATCACACTTGACATACCAAGTGAAGTCACCTTAATTTATACAGCGCTTTAACAATATAGACTGTTTTAAAGCAGCTTTACAGTGATAACCGGAGATTACAGTAACTGAGATTGTTTAGGCTTTACGGCAGCTCTAGAATAGTTATTGTCCAGATAAAATTCTTTTTGATTGATTCACTTCCGTTGTAAAGATCATTAGTTATTAACTTAACTTGCTAACACGACACCGTTCTCACAGAAAACAGAAACTATTAATGTGTCCTGGCTGTTCATTTGCACGACTAAGTTATTATATTAAAAAGTTGAAATTGATAGTCATAATAAAATTTAAATAGTTGAAATTGACAGACTAATTTGAAAATATGGCAAGTCTAAATTGTCATTCATAATTGAGATTTAAAAAGTCTAAAGTGACAGTTGAAATCATGAGAATAGTCACAATTGAGATTAAGTTAAGTTAAAAAAAATTGATAAAAGTAATAGGCATAACTGACATAAAAAATCATGCATTGGTTAATCATGATAAAAACGTAAATATTAGCTTGTGTGGCAGAAGTGGGCTTCCATAGACCATAGGTTTCACTCAAATGTCACTGTATAAAAAGTAAAATGGGCTACATATGCGTTTTCATGTGGTTCTTATATTGACATTCATTCATGTAAGCTGAAAATAGCGCTTTAAGATTAAAAATCAGCTGTCAGATGGGTAAGGACACACACGAGACTGACATGATGATGATGATGATGATGATATGATGAAGATGATGATGATTCTGCATGACTCTGATCAGACTCTGGGTGATTCTGCAGCTGATTTCAGTGGTCCTGCCCCGTCTCTGAGGTTCGGCCTGGGTTCCAGTATTCCCATCAGAGCCACGGTGGAGCCGAGGAGCCGCAGATCGCTGAGGATCTACATGAAGAGCTGTGAGTTCGCCACAGATGCCGACATGCGCCGCGCCACACAGGTGCATCCCATCATCGCCAACGCTGGGTAAGAGGCCACTGGATGGTTGTTTGCCATTGGCTGATCTCATGTGAGTGACGGATTGCCCCGCCCTCGTCATCAGAGACGAGACCCAGCAAGCAATCGCAGTCATTTCACCGTCTCTGTTAACTATAGACCCGATATACTCTACGAGTTACACACTTCTAGCCAAAATAACTGTAAAAGTAAACTGATTACAAGGAGTTTGGTTTCATTTCTTCACTCATTTCATTTCTGTATCTAATTGATGACTAGTGTGTTCTTGGGCTGGTTTAGACGTCTGTTAAATGTTCACTGACAGCCCAAACTTTGCCTTGTTTCACTAGCCTAGACCTCAGGCTGTGTTTGGACGCCTATTAGACGTCTTTTAAACGCACACTTGGTGGCTGGGGAGATGCTGCAAGAGGAATTCTGATTCAAGATTATTAAAACTAATGACGTCCACCCATAAATCATTTAGAATAAACACTGCAATATTCCATAAAAAAATCAAGAATTTCCATTTTGATTTCATGGACTTTAAAGAAATAGCAGAAAAAAGTCCATTTAACGGACATGGATTTAACACGATGTGCAGCGATGGAAATGGTTGCGCTCTGCTTGTTTAATGACTCTCTCACAGGTGTCTGATGGAGAGTAAATCGGGAAACTCCAGCTTTCTACCGCGCCGGCATTCGGATGAAATGCGCCTGTATCTCGAAGCCTTCCGGTTTGCTCTGGGAGAGAAGGTGAGCGCGGCGGCTGCAGCGTGAGCTCGTCTTGCTTGATGTCGTTCTCAGTGTCTCTGTTTCTGTGGGCAGATTTTCCTGCACTGTGATCTGGAAGCTTGTGACGTCCGGAGTTTGAACGTGGACCGGAAGGCCTGTCACTATGTGCCAGAGAAGCGCAGGTCCTTCACACACACTTCGGCTTAAAGCGATAGTTCACCCAAAAATTTAAATTGGCCCATGATTTACTCACCGTCAAGCAATCCTAGCTGTATATGACTTTCTTCTTTCAGATGAATACAGAGTTATATTAAAAAATCCTGGTTCTTCCAAGCTTTATAATGGCAGTGAATGGCGGTTTCTGTTTTAAAGTCCATAAAAGTGGTATGCACTTATGATGGACAGATGCACTTTTATGATGGACAGATGCACTTTTATGATGGACAGATGCACTTTTATGATGGACAGATGCACTTTTATGATGGACAGATGCACTTTTATGATGTACGGATGCACTTTTATGATGGACGGATGCACTTTTATGATGGACAGATGCACTTTTATGATGGACGGATGCACTTTTATGATGGACGGATGCACTTTTATGATGGACGGATGCACTTTTATGATGGACGGATGCACTTTTATGATGGACGGATGCACTTTTATGATGGACGGATGCACTTTTATCATGGACGGATGCACTTTTATCATGGACGGATGCACTTTTATCATGGACGGATGCACTTTTATCATGGACGGATGCACTTTTATCATGGACGGATGCACTTTTATCATGGACGGATGCACTTTTATCATGGACGGATGCACTTTTATCATGGACGGATGCACTTTTATCATGGACGGATGCACTTTTATCATGGACGGATGCACTTTTATGGACTTCAAAACAGAAACGGCCATTCACTGCCATTATAAAGCTTGGAAGAACCAGGACAATTTTTTAATAACTCAGATTGTATTCGTCTGAAAGAAAGTCATATACACCTAGGATGACTTGAGGGTGAGTATATATTGGCTAATTTTCATTTTTGGGTGAACTATCCCTTTAAAACTAATCATGTGGAGCTGTTGAATGTCTGGATCTCCTGTAGACCAGAGGAGGCTGTAAATGTGCCGATGGCGTTGTGTTTTAGATGGACGCTCCTGGATGAGCCGTCCCAGAGCTACGCCTGTGCCTGCTGCGACTCCACCTGCCCGAGGACTGGCCTCATGATCAACGGTACGCGGTCCTGCCGGCACCAGCCTCTCTTCTGGACCCGGACCTGAGCATTAACAACCTCACTTTCTCCACAGGCGTGTCGGCACATAAAGTTCTGGGGCCGCTTGTGATCGTGGAGAATGAGCCTGAGAGCAGCGGGTCACCGGACTCACGGGCGAGCTCTGCACACGGTCAGTGATGCTCAGCGATGTCCATGTTAGGCCTGGGCATTTACTCGCATATCATGATTCACAAGTTTGCGATTCCAATTCGGATCTCTATTCCAATTCGGATCTCCAATCCGGATCTCTATTCCAATCCGGATCTCCATTCCAATTCGGATCTCCAGGATCTCCATTCCAATTCGGATCTCCATTCCAATTCGGATCTCCATTCCAATTCGGAATGGACATTCTCTATTTAGACATTCTTAACCCAGCCCTAGTCATGACCTTGAGTTTTTGCTGATGATGATGATGCTGATGATGCTCATGCACAGGTATGAGCGCGTCTCGTGTCTGGCTGCTGGTGTTTGTGGTCGCGCTGGCGCTGGTGACCGTCATGGGGATTTTGGTCATCAGTTATTACCTGTGCTTCTGGAGAGGAGGACGCCTGGGCTACAGGCCGAGCAGAGATCTACTCACCAAATACTGATGCTCAATAAAGAGTCTGTGGCTTTTCTCTTGGTCTTGTCGTGTTTGTCCACCAGGCGGCGCTTTAGTGCTGTCAGATAAAAGCTTTGTGAAATTCGGCTCGCGTACCCCAAAGTGATAAAACAAAATTCTGTATCAAAATTTATAGGCAAGACAAGTAGTTTGTTTAGGCATGGGTCTTATGGAATTACAAACCTGCGTACATATTTTCAAAAGCACATAACTATAGAATCAATTCTGAATGAGCATGTGAACGCCGTCAGCGTTAATCACAGGTTCGCGTTTAAAGTCTGTTTAGAGAGAACGGCGTCGTCTTAGCGGCCCCTAATTTAATAACAAATGATCATTTCGACGGAGGTGAATCAATCAAAACTAACTTTAGCTGGAAGTAACATTATTCAAGAACCGCTATAAAGCCCAAACAATCTCTGTTACCTTAAATTATATGTTTATCTCTGTAAAGCTGCTTTGAAACAATCCATTGTTAAAAGCGCTATATAAATGAAGATGACTTGACTTGACTGTCGTTTATCAGCTTCTGTCTGCTCAACTCCTGCAGCAGGGAGGCCTACAGAAGCCTGGAATGATGCGGAGGCAAATCAAATGGTAAAATGGATCTAGTTTCCGAGCAATGTTGCAAAAGCTTTAAAAGCAGGACGTTTACAATTCAAATATGTTTATTGAACCAAACCCCATATTGTGGGACTGAAGAGATCTTGTACTCTAAACTAGTTGTTCTCAACATTTTTACTCACTGTTCACAATACGCAATATTTTTCTAAACTTTTAAAGGCACTCATGGTTTCTCTAACAAAAAATTACATTTCTGGAAATTAGACGTTTTAGGTTCTTCAGGTTCCACTGTTATTAACTAATGGATTTACATTTCTTCATGGTTTTCTGGATGAGGATTTTAATTTTCTACCAGATAGTGTTTTAGACCTTAGCTTAACTCAGGGGTAGGCAAGTTTGGTCCTAGAGAGCTGCTGTCCTGCAGAATTTAGTTCCAACCCAAATCAAACACACCTGAACAAGCTGATCAATGTCTACAGGATTACTAAGGCTATAGGCAGGAGAGGTTTTTTTCAGTGTTGGAGCCAAACTCTGCAGGACAGCGGCTCTCTAGGACCGAACTTGCCTACCCCTGGCTTAACTACTAAAATGTGTATTCATTCTAAAAATACCCATTGTGTTGAAATATTTAGCTGATTTACATTATTTTTCCTGGATTAGAAATCTTTTTAAAATGAGCCTTCATGTTTTCAAAGACAGTTAATGTTACTCAAAGGAAGAATTCAAATACAAAAATATCTTGAGTTTCAGCTTATTTGGTTTGAGTTATTTTAAAGTTGAAGTCTAATTTCAAATGATTAAGTCGTTTTGGTAGTTTAAAGTTAAAAGTTTGAAGTTTGCTGAGGGTTTTCAGAAGCAGGTTTTCAGTGATGCCACAGAAGAACTGGTGTTGGTTCCCCAGAGACCCTTTAAAACAACTATATTTCTCAGGACATATTATAAAGGTATATGAAAAGCTTCTATGGGTGTTAAAGGTTTTTCCCGGAAACATTGATGCCAAAAAAGCTCTTATTTTTAGGAGTGTGATGGGCCCCGGACCCCTGCCTGAGAGCCACTACTTAATGTGGACTATTAGGCATTAAGTTATCTATGTATTAACATGAGTTTATGAAAAAATGCTTTGAAATGATGTGTGTTATGAGAAACTGCTGTAGTGAGTAAGTGTTCTGGATCAGATCTGAGATCTTGGTGGCGTCCGGCTCTGAAACACACACACACACACGCCTGCAATAATACATGTCGTCTCTCGTGGCCTCAGGCTGAATCTCACGCTCATTACAATAATTAAAAAAATGCTGTAAAAGCATAGAGCGGCTGTTAGAGCAATGCTTTAATTTGCCCTCGTTCACATCCACACTCATTAAGACGCCCGTGAGCGACATCAGCTGACATTAGGAGTCCTGAGACACAAACGGCTGATGAATTGATTTAACGGATTGGTTTCTTCAATGGACACATTCCTGTGTCTCTTACACAGGCCTTTCACTGAAGATCTCAAGAGTCGCTGCCCGTCTCTACAGCCCTGGAAAACAGCATGAGAAAGACTGACTGATTCCTTTGTGAATATTCAAAGGATAAAACATTTTTACTCTCCGTGTCAACAAATAAATATCTGAAAAGCAAACAGCAAGACTTAATTTGAGAGTTAACTGCTGCACTTTGAGAAAGACTCGAACTAGGTTTAATTGCTAAAGTTTAGAAAAGTAAAAATGATCTTGGCTGATATAAATGGCATAGTAGATCATCAGTGGAATCAATGTTCCCTGCACTGTCTCTAATAGGATTTACGCTTGTATGTTTAAATAGTGTCAGTCATGCACTAGCAGTCTGGGCTGTGTTTCCCATACAATGACATAACAAATTCATTATTATTATTATTTTAACTTGCTGCTTAATCACCATGTAGAATGAAGTATGAAGGATATTAAATGTCCTCATCTAAGCAAGCCAGAGGCGACAGAGAAGGAACCCAAACTCCACCAGTGACAGAATGGAGAAAAAACCTTGTGAGAACCCAGACTCAGTCGCTCAGTTCTCCTCTAGCCAATGAGCGAACAGTGTGTGATTATGATTCAGGAGCATTACAGGTCTGAAGTCAGATTGGATCAGAACATTCAAAATATTTATCCAGTTCCATCTGGTTGAAGATCGGAGTCATCACGCCATCTGATCTGGATGCGGCCTGGATCCGGCTGACTACATCATGCGTTGTGGTCGTGTCTAGGCGCAGGTCCACCATCTGATCTGGATCCGGCTGACTACATCATGCGTTGTGGTCGTGTCTAGGCGCAGGTCCACCATCTGATCTGGATGCGGCCTGGATCCGGCTGACTACATCATGCGTTGTGGTCGTGTCTAGGCGCAGGTCCACCATCTGATCTGGATGCGGCCTGGATCCGGCTGACTACATCATGCGTTGTGGTCGTGTCTAGGCGCAGGTCCACCATCTGATCTGGATGCGGCCTGGATCCGGCTGACTACATCATGTGTTGTGGTCGTGTCTAGACGCAGGTCCACCATCTGATCTGGATACGGCCCAGATCCGGCTGACTACATCATGTGTTGTGGTCGTGTCTAGACGCAGGTCCTCCATCTGATCTGGATGCGGCCTGGATCCGGCTGACTACATCATGCGTTGTGGTCGTGTCTAGGCACAGGTCCTCCATCTGATCTGGATACGCCCAGATCCGGCTGACTACATCATGTGTTGTGGTCGTGTCTAGGCGCAGGTCCTCCATCTGATCTGGATCCGGCTGACTAAATCATGCGTTGTGGTCGTGTCTAGGCGCAGGTCCTCCATCTGATCTGGATCCGGCTGACTAAATCATGCGTTGTGGTCGTGTCTAGGCGCAGGTCCACCATCTGATCTGGATACGGCCCGGATCCGGCTGACTACATCATGCGTTGTGGTCGTGTCTAGGTGCAGGTCCTCCATCTGATCTGGATACGGCTTGGATCCGGCTGACTACATCATGCGTTGTGGTCGTATCTAGGCGCAGGTCCTCCATCTGATCTGGATACGGCCCGGATCCGGCTGACTACATCATGCGTTGTGGTCGTGTCTAGGCGCAGGTCCACCATCTGATCTGGATACGGCTTGGATCCGGCTGACTACATCATGCGTTGTGGTTGTGTCTAGGCGCAGGTCCACCATCTGATCTGGATACGGCTTGGATCCGGCTGACTACATCATGTGTTGTGGTCGTATCTAGGCGCAGGTCCACCATCTGATCTGGATACGGCTTGGATCCGGCTGACTACATCATGCGTTGTGGTCGTGTCTAGGCGCAGGTCCTCCATCCGATCTGGATACGGCCCGGATCCGGCTGACTACATCATGCGTTGTTGCCGTATCTAGGTGCAGGTCCTCCATCTGATCTGGATCCGGCTTGGATCCGACTGACTACATCATGCGTTGTGGTTGTATCTAGGCGCAGGTCCACCATCTGATCTGGATACGGCTTGGATCCGGCTGACTACATCATGCGTTGTGGTCGTATCTAGGCGCAGGTCCACCATCTGATCTGGATATGGCTTGGATCCGGCTGACTACATCATGCGTTGTGGTCATGTCTAGGCGCAGGTCCTCCATCTGATCTTGATACGGGCCGGATCTGGCTGACTACATCATGCGTTGTGGTCGTGTCTAGGCCCAGGTCCTCCATCTGATCTGGATACGGCCCGGATCCGGCTGACTACATCATGCGTTGTGGTCGTGTCAAGGCCCAGGTCCACCATCTGATCTGGATACGGCCCGGATCTGGCTGACTACGTTATGCGTTGTGGTCGTGACTAGGCGCAGGTCCTCCATCTGATCTGGATACGGCCCGGATCCGGCTGACTACATCATGCGTTGTGGTCGTGTCTAAGCGCAGGTCCTCCATCTGATCTGGATACGGCCCGGATCCTGCTGACTACATCATGCGTTGTGGTCGAGTCTAAGCGCAGGTCCTCCATCTGATCTGGATACGGCCTGGATCCGGCTGACTACATCATGTGTTCTGGTCGTGTCTAGGCGCAGGTCCTCCATCTGATCTGGATACGGCCTGGATCCGGCTGACTACATCATGCGTTGTGGTCGTGTCTAGGTGCAGGTCCTCCATCTGATCTGGATACGGCCTGGATCCGGCTGACTACATCATGCGTTGTGGTCGTGTCCAGGCGCAGGTCCTCCATCTGATCTGGATACGGCCCGGATCCGGCTGACTACATCATGTGTTGTGGTCTTGTCTAGGCGCAGGTCCTCCATCTGATCTGGATACGGCCCGGATCCGGCTGACTACATCATGCGTTGTGGTCGTGTCTAGGCGCAGGTCCTCCATCTGATCTGGATACGGCCTGGATCCGGCTGACTACATCATGTGTTGTGGTCGTGTCTAGGCGCAGGTCCTCCATCTGATCTGGATACGGCCCGGATCTGGCTGACTACATCATGCGTTGTGGTCGTGTCTAGGCGCAGGTCCTCCATCTGATCTGGATACGGCCCGGATCTGGCTGACTACATCATGCGTTGTGGTCGTCTCTAAGCGCAGGTCCTCCATCTGATCTGGATACGGCCCGGATCTGGCTGACTACATCATACGTTGTGGTCGTGTCTAGGCGCAGGTCCTCCATCTGATCTGGATACGGCCCGGATCTGGCTGAATACATCATGCGTTGTGGTCGTGTCTAGGCGCAGGTCCACCATCTGATCTGGATACGGCCTGGATCCGGCTGACTACATCATGTGTTGTGGTCGTGTCTAGGCGCAGGTCCTCCATCTGATCTGGATACGGCCCGGATCCGGCTGAATACATCATGTGTTGTGGTCGTGTCTAGGTGCAGGTCCTCCATCTGATCTGGATACGGCCCGGATCCGGCTGAATACATCATGCGTTGTGGTCGTGTCTAGGCGCAGGTCCTCCATCTGATCTGGATACGGCCCGGATCCGGCTGAATACATCATGTGTTGTGGTCGTGTCTAGGCACAGGTCCTCTATCTGATCTGGATACGGTCCGGATCCGGCTGACTACATTATTTGTTGTAGTCGTGTCTAGGCGCAGGTCCACCATCTGATCTGGATATCTACACACACTCTCCCTCCAGCACACGTGGGTCAGTCCCGAACACATGTCTGCTCGTCCGGTCCATAAATTTTGTTTTATTCTACATGACTCCTATGAAGTTTTTTCTTGATTGTTTTGCCTTTTTTAAATACGACGACATCTTACTTGAATAAGTTTTCTGCATCGCGGGAATGAAATCATATTGCCCTATGGTTGTCAACCGCCGTAAAACACGGAGACGAAGGTTTGAGCTTGAGCTTTAGAAATGCTTGGGGAAAATGTAGCTTGTGTGACCACTACCGCACTACTTGATCAAAAAAAGAGCTTCGCTACTGAAAAGCTATTTGATTCAGAAAACAGCAACGCTACCACCACGCTACTGAGAAATGTAGTTAAACTAGTAGCGACGCTGCTGCCCAACACTGTGCGTCAGTGGCGGGAAAGAGTTAATATTTAGCTACTTTTGGCCAGAAGTTCAGAGCGGCTCTGGGTAAACATTATTTTATTTTTATTTACTTTTTGATTGTGTTTGGCTCATTCTCAAAATATGCTGACAAACCTGTATCGTGCCTTTCAGTCTTGGGAAAAGTTTGTCACATCCATCTGTCCCACAAGAGGGAATGCTGAAGCGAATCCCAGTGTACTGAACGTTGGTCACGCTTTATTTTAAGGTAACAGTGTAATTAGACAAATAAGCACTGAGTGATATTAATGAACAACATGTAACCCACTTACGATATGGTTAGGGTTTGTTTTAGGTTATTTTAAGATAATTATGGATAATTTACTACACTTACTGTGTTTAACTCTGTATTGTTGTGCACAATTATAGAAAAGATTTTAAAGCAAAACATCTGTAACTTACATTTACAGTTTTTAATAATTTTTCTTTGTGGTGGGAATTACTAGTGCAAAGTCTAACAATTGACTAACAACAATATAATTAATCATATAAATAATGTAAGATGAATGTTTATCCCTTTATTTTTTAACAGCTTTAATGTTATCACAGATCACCAGAAGCTGAAGAAAGTTCAGGTGTGATTGTAGGTGTTAAAATTCGAACTTATTTGTAATGTAACTGGGGTCTCAAACATGTGTCCTTACTTTCTCGAAATTTGTACATCATGTGGCAAATAAGCCATGCTGTTTTAGAACGCCAGAAATGTTTCTAAAGATGACCGTTTGATCACATGACTGTTACTGTCTTCTGGAACAAGAACACATGTGGGCGGGGCTTGGTTGATTGGCTGGTTGGATGGTTGTGGTTTGCTATTGGCTGATCTCATGTGAGTGACAGGTTTCCGCCCTCATCATCAGAGATGGGATGCTGCAAGAGGAACTGATTCTGATTCAAGATTATTAACACAATAAGGATGTGCACTGATAAATCAGTTATAATAAACACTGCAATATTCCATAAAAAAACAAGAGTTGTCAATTTTGATTTCATGGTGACTGATTTCAGGTTGAGCATCCATGTTTACTCCATTGAAAGCAGTCGGTTAGGTTCAGTTTAGTTATTACACAGTTATTGCAAAAACTGCAGATGTACATGGCATGCACACATGACCAGTGCTTTAAGTGGCCCAAAAGAGGTGCCGGTACTCTATTATTTTATTTTTTTGGGGGGGGGGGGGGGTCTGACTCTGGGTTTTACATACGGGTTTTACATACAGCAGTCAACAGACGACCTTATAAAAAATAATAAATCCTTTTATTAGTTTGTGGATGTGCTTGAGCTAGAAAGAGCTACTGAACATAAATAAAATGTGCAAAAGGGTATTGAAATTTATTTAACAAATTGTATATAAAATAAATTATAAAACATAATAACATAATAACCATAGAACAGTAGAACAGAGTCTGAAGCCAGGAGAGCATATTAAATGTTCAATGTATTTGTATTTTATTTGCATTCATGGTTGCGCGTTTCACACACCCACCGTTGTGTTGACACTGACAGCGCCGCGGCAAAAGCGACGCATGCGCTTTTCACTTGTAAAACTCAAGGGTGTAACGTTATGGGTAATGTAGTCTCTGCTCTCGGTGGGACGAATTAGTTAGCGTGCATTGTGAAGGGCGCTCTGAAAAGCGGCAGCGCAGCCAAAGGATTAAAACAGATGTGCAAATGAGCGTACCGGTACGCTAAAAGCACGTTCTGGGCGCACGGAGAGGTGGCGGTACGCTCAAGAGCTATATTTGGAAGTGGCGGTACTGAGTACCGGCGCGTACCGGCCCACTTAAAGCACTGCACATGACTGTAAAATACAGCGCTACATAGAACAGACTAAACAACTGTTTACATGATGCTTCTCACGAGGAGAAATCAGAAGGAATGAGTATGAAGAGTGATGCCGATGAGCAGTGTTGGGGGAACTCATTACAAGTAACTTGAGTTATGTAATCAGATTACTTTTTCAAGTAACTAGTAAAGTAAAGCATTACTTTTAAATTTATAACAAAATATAAAATTTTCAAATAAGTTTCTTTGTTTTCCCATTTATTGACTGACAGCTCTCCTGTCCTTATGTTGAGACAAATCGAAGTGCAGAGGTGTTGTGTGTGAGTGTGTGTGTGTGTGTGTGTGTGTAAACATGATGTTATTGTAGTTCTAGACTAAATGTGAGCATTTACTTATCTCACAAAAAAAATTCAATATTCCTCAAAATGAATAAAATCAGTGAAATGCAGAATCAGAATACTATGCAAACCTCCAATAACTAAATATGTTAATTAAAACATAAATTTTTACGCATTTAATCTCACTTTATTGACCAATGTACTTGCTTCTGACCTTCGATGATTCAATTGAACCATAAGGAAAAATGACTATAGATTTTTTTTTATTGTTAAAGTAAGTGTTAAACTTTCTTCTCCTGCATCCTATTCTTCTGTTATTCAGAACAGCAGCTGAAAGGTTTTCTTGAGCAGCGCCCTCTACTGTACAGGAGGGAATCTGCATTTCCTTCACCCTGAGGCTTATTATTTCACTTTTGGTGTGAAAGAGTCTTTACATTTTCCCAAAAATATAACTTATATGTTATAAAAAAAACAAGCCCAACCCAAGTGGGAAAAAAGTAACGCAAAAGTAACGTAATGTATTACTTTTCTGAAAAAGTAACGCAATTAGTTACTTTTAAAGGGAGTAACGCAATATTGTAATGCATTGCTTTTCGAAGTAACTTTCCCCAACACTGCCGATGAGATCATTACTGTAGTAGTAGTGTAACTCCATGTGTAAGTGCTGTTTATCCTATACAGTCTCTCGCTGCTAGAGTTCATGAGCAGAGGAATCATAAGCAGATCCACAGGAGCGTGGCGAGCAGCAGCAGCAGCAGTGTGTGTGTGTGTGTGTGTGGCCGCCAGAGGGTGGCGCTGTTGCACAGGTCAGAGTCGCAGCAGTGGATGCTCACGCCGGGCAGTTCCTGCTGCTGACAGTGTCGAGAGGTGGCGCATCCACTGGTGAGGACGATTCCCAGCGCCGCTGCAGAGAGGGGAGAGGGGGGTGGGGGAGAAGAAGAGCAAGAGAGGGGGGATAGAGAGAAGGACAGATAGCGAGGGGGAGGTATAGAGAGAGAGAGAGAGAGAGAGAGAGAGAGGGGGAGAGAGAGATTGAGAGAGGGGGGAGAAGGGGGGGAGGGGGGAGAAGGGGGGAGAAGGAGAGAGGGGGGATAGAGAGAAGGACAGATAGCGAGGGGGAGGTATAGAGAGAGGGGGGGAAAGAAGGAGAGCGAGAGAGGGGGATAGAGAGAAGGACAGATATCGAGGGGGAGGTATAGAGAGAGAGAGGGGGGAGAAGGAGAGCGAGAGATGGGCGATAGAGGGAAGGACAGATAGCAAGGGGGAGGTGTATAGAGAGAGAGAGAGAGAGAGAGAGAGAGAGAGAGGGGGTAGAAGGAGAGAGGGGAGAGAAGGAGAGAGGGGGGAGAAGGAGAGAGGGGGGGAGAAGGAGAGAGGGGGGAGGAGAAGGAGAGGGGGGGAGGAGAAGGAGAGAGGGGGAGAAGGAGAGGGGGGAGAAGGAGAGCGAGAGAGGGGGATAGAGAGAAGGACAGATAGCGATGGGGAGGTATAGAGAGAGAGAGAGAGAGAGGGGGGGGGGGAGGAGAGAGTGGGGGGGATAGAGAGAAGGACAGATAGCGAGGGGGAGGTATAGAGAGAGAGAGAAAGAGAGAGAGAGAGAGAGCTGTCAGTCACAGAAAACAGCTGTCACTCACTTCTGATCTTCAGTGCGTCATCGGAGTGTGTGTCTCAAGGCTGATAATTAAACTCATTAATAACGAGGCTCAGGGACTCGTGTGTCACTGTGACCATCATGCGGCCACTGAAGTTAATGTACATACAAATGTCTCTCCCTAGAGGAATCAAATCTGTTTATTGCAATCTATGAAACCCCAGCGAATAGGGAAAATTCTCAGACCTTAAGCTAATGGTCTAGCAAGATTATCTAAAAGTTATGAACAAACGTTCCTCCAGTAATTTAGAACATCTTAGTTGGGCGTTCAACTAACATTTTTTAAATGTTTCAGAAATTTCATTCAAACATTCAAAAGTGATGTTTGAAGAATGATAAAATGGAATGTTACTTATGTTACTGATGGTGTTACTGGTGGTGTTACTGATGATGTTACTTGTGTTACTGAAGGTGTTACTGATGGTGTTACTGGTGGTGTTACTGATGATGTTACTTGTGTTACTGATGATGTTGCTTGTGTTACTGATGGTGTTACTTGTGGTGTTACGGATGATGTTACTGATGGTGTTACTGATGATGTTACTTGTGTTACTGAAGGTGTTACTGATGGTGTTACTTATATCACTGATGGTGTTACTGATGATGTTACTGATTGTGTTACTGATGATGTTACTTATATTACTGATGGTGTTACCGATGGTGTTACTTATATTACTGATGGTGTTACTGATGGTGTTACTTGTGTTACTGAAGGTGTTACTGATGGTGTCACTTATATCACTGATGGTGTTACTGATGATGTTACTGATTGTGTTACTGATGATGTTACTTATATTACTGATGGTGTTACCGATGGTGTTACTTATATTACTGATGGTGTTACTGATGGTGTTACTTATATTACTGATACTGTTACTGATGATGTTACTTATATTACTGATGGTGTTACTGATGGTGGTACTTATGTTACTGATGATGTTACTTGTGTTACTGAAGGTGTTACTGTTTATGTTTCTTGTGTTACTGAAGGTATTACTGATGATGTTACTTGTGTTACTGAATGTGTTATTGATGATGTTACTTGATGATGCTACTTGTGTTACTGAAGGTGTTACTGACGATGTTACTTGTGTTACTGATTATGTTTCTTGTTTTACTGAAAGTGTTACTGATGATGTTACTTGTGTTACTGAAGGTGTTACTGATGATGTTACTTGTGTTACTGAAGGTGTTACTGATTATGTTACTTGTGTTACTGATGATGTTACTTGTGTTACTGAAAGTGTTACTGATGATGTTACTTGTGTTACTGAAAGTGTTACTGATGATGTTACTTGTGTTACTGAAGGTGTTACTGATTATGTTACTTGTGTTACTGAAGGTGTTACTGATGATGTTACTTGTGTTACTGAAAGTGTTACTGATGATGTTACTTGTGTTACTGAAGGTGTTACTGATTATGTTACTTGTGTTACTGAAGGTGTTACTGATGATGTTACTTGTGTTACTGAAGGTGTTACTGATGATGTTACTTGTGTCACTGAAGGTGTTACTGATTATGTTTCTTGTGGTACTGAGGGTGTTACTGATGGTGTTACTTATGGTGTTACTTATGTTACTGATGGTGTTACTGATGGTGTTACTGATGATGTTACTTATGTTACTGAAGGTGTTACTGATGGTGTTATGTTACGGATGGTGTTACTTATGTTACTGAAGCTGTTACTGATGGAGTTACTTATGCTACTGAAGGCGTTACTGATGATGTTGCGGATGGTTTTACTGATGGTGTTGCTGATGGTGTTGCTGATTATCTTACGGATGGTGTTACTTGTGTTACTGATGGTGTTACTGATTGTGTTACTTATGTTTCTGAATCTGTTACTGATGATGTTACTTATGTTACTAATGGTGTTACTTGTGATGTTACTTATTTTACTTCTGATGTTACTGCTGATGTTACTACTGATATTACTAATGTTGTTACTGATGATGTTACGGCTGATGTTACTGATGGTGTTACTGATGTTACTACTGATGGTGTTACTAATTGTGTTACTGGTGATGTTACTTATGTTACTGATGTTGTTACTGATGTTACTAGTGATGGTGTTACTGATTATGATGTTACTACTGATGTTACTAATGTTGTTACTGATGGTGTTACTAATGTTGTTACTGATGGTGTTACTGATGGTGTTACTTATGTTACTGATGGTGTTACTGATGTTACTAGTGATGGTGTTACTGATGATGTTACTGATGGTGTTACAGATGTTACTACATTAGTAATATCTGTCTCCTCTCCACCAGTAAGCTGGTGTGTGGTGGGCGTTCTGGCGCAATATGGCTGCCGTCGCATCATCCAGGTGGATGCTGCACATTGGTGGTGGTTGAGGAGATTCCCCCCTACCATATGTGACGCGCTTTGAGGTCCCAGAAAAAGCGCTATATAAATGTAACGAATTATTATTATTATTATTATTATTACTACTGATGGTGTTACTAATTGTGTTACTGGTGAT
Organism: Tiaroga cobitis; assembly: GCA_030578255.1. Taxonomy (NCBI): domain Eukaryota; kingdom Metazoa; phylum Chordata; class Actinopteri; order Cypriniformes; family Leuciscidae; genus Tiaroga; species Tiaroga cobitis. Next base: position 309,390 of record CM060595.1, read on the forward strand.
GTTACTTATGTTACTGATGGTGTTACTGATGGTGTTACTAATTGTGTTACTGGTGATGTTGCTTATGTTACTGATGGTGTTACTGATGGTGTTACTGATGTCATTGCTCTTGGAGTTTTTGGCAAATGTTCTTAAAGGAAACTGGACTCGTCTTTAACGTGCTGCTAATCCAGTGTGGTACGAAGATAATTATTTGTAGCGCCACTGCATCAGGTCTTTAAAAGACATTTTAGATATTTTTAGAAATTACACGTGTGTGTTTGCTACATCTGTTCATGAACAGACAATTCTGAGATAATTGAGGGATCAGCAGTGTGGTTGACATGAACTGCATGTGGTGGTTAATTTAGACCCGCTAAGTTTTAGTTGTTTTCACGGTATTGTTAGTTTTAGTGCACTATAATGTCCTTGTTTATCAGCTGATAGCATCACTGCAAAAAATCAGCACAATTCAATTAAAAAAACGTAAGTTTAGTTCATGTCTTAAATCAAGTATAATCAAATGGCTGCAAGTCATTTTTAAAAATTCTTGTCTGTTTAATCGTATAAAATGAAGCTGAAATGGGTTCAGTATTCTGGAATTGCTGTGCATTATTGGTCATATATCATTTGTACAGTGAGCAGGACTGTAAAGCTTTTACGCAACGCTTCAGTGGAGTAAACGCTGGGATTAAAGAAACACCGGTGTGTGTTCATCAGCACTCCTCCAGCTCTCGGCTCTCCTGAGCCAACGCTGCGTCAGCTCTTTGCTTCAGACAGGAGATTGACGTGGACGTCAGCGCCCTTCAGGACTGACGAGTCTAATGTCAACACACTGAGACTGATGTGTTTCTGAACAGAAAACTCATGGATTCTCTGTGAATCGACTCATATTTGAAGGAACACTTGATCACCAGCCGCATTTACAAGTAGAATAGTGACCGTTTGGCCAATATACAGTCATCATACAGTCCCAGCTGACAAATATAAGCTCTGAGAACGCTTCGCTGGCGTTTCCATTAAGGGCGCATGAGATTCTGCAGCACACGGCTCACACCACACATCGTCACATCGCTGATATTACTGTTCCCTTGAAAAAGAAAGGGATTATTGTGTAATTTAATTAGTTACTTCTGATGTAATTGCATTAAAACCAACAATTCTATTTTAAACAATAGTGGAATTATCATCAAAATGTAATGTTAAAAAGTATGTTTTTAATGTAACCTTCTCCCTTTAAATACTTTGGTCAGTTTAAGAATTATTTATGCAATCTTATATTCATTTGAAAGAGCAGTTTTATGTCTGTCCTTGTATTGTTCAACTGGTCGACGCTGATCTGGGGTTTACAAAGTAATGCAACAAACATTTTTTTCTGAATGTTCTCTAAACAATTAAAACGTCCTGTTTATAAAAGCGTTTTTTCTTGGCTATATGAACGTTAAGGGAACTTTACATTGTATCATTCTTCAAACATTACGGGAACGTTACTTTCTCTGAACGTTCTGAAACAAGTGGAAACATTTACTATACAAACATATTTTTTTTGCATGGGCTTCTGTGAGTTTTGCTTGCTGCACAAAAGTTGAGAAAACTTTAAAAAACTTTAAATACATTGGACCAATCAATTGAAAAAAACCCAGTAAACTCAGTTTAGTGTTCTAAAGTAACAGATGTTTTTACAGTGAGATTGAGGTGATATTGTGGGCTGGTCACTGTAAAAATGACTTTTCAAAGTTAAATAAAACAAAAATGATTGGAGTGTTTTACACTACACTACTTTAGTCTTTCTACTTCAAAATTTCACATTTAATTCCACATTGTCATTATTGGAGAAATGTGCTAGTAATTTGCGAATGTTTTTTTCCATATTTCTGAGTGTGATCACACAGATGTCGGACATCGCTGAGGTCACTTCCTGTGCAGTGTGGAGTGTGCAGAGAACAGCGGAAGATTAAGCGCTGTAATCTTGCACATGTGGGTCAGTGTGTGTTCCTGCGGTGGTGTTGACTCACTGCTCTCGGTCTTGATGCAGAAGCGGTGCTTGAAGCCCTTGTGCGAGTGTGTGCACGTGATGACCTCGGGACGCCCACAGCCCACGTCCACATACTTCTGCCCGTGGAACACGTTACACCCGTAACACTGCAGGCCGTCCACTGAGAACACAACACACACACTGAGAACACAACACACACACACTGAGAACACAACACACACACTGAGAACACAACACACACACACTGAGAACACAACACACACACTGAGAACACAACACACACACTGAGAACACAACACACACACTGAGAACACAACACACACACTGAGAACACAACACACACACACTGAGAACACAACACACACACTGAGAACACAACACACACACTGAGAACACAACACACACACTGAGAACACAACACACACACTGAGAACACAACACACACACTGAGAACACAACACACACACTGAGAACAAAACACACACACACTGAGAACACAACACACACACTGAGAACACAACACCGACACACTGAGAACACAACACACACACTGAGAACACAACACACACACTGAGAACACAACACACACACTGAGACCCACAACACACACACACACACTGAAAACACAACACACACAGTAAGAACACAACACCGACACACTGAGAACACAACACACACATTGAGAACACAACACACACACTGAGAACAAAACACACACACACTGAGAACACAACACACACACTGAGACCCACAACACACACACACTGAGAACACAACACACACACTGAGAACACAACACCGACACACTGAGAACACAACACACACACTGAGACCCACAACACACACACACTGAGAACACAACACACACACTGAGAACACAACACCGACACACTGAGAACACAACACACACATTGAGAACACAAAACACACACTGAGAACACAACACACACACTGAGAACACAACACACACACTGAGAACACAACACACACACTGAGAACACAACACACACACACTGAGAACACAACACACACACACTGAGAACACAACACACACACTGAGAACACATCACCGACACACTGAGAACACAACACACACACTGAGAACACAACACACACACACTGAGAACACAACACACACACTGAGAACACAACACCGACACACTGAGAACACAACACACACACACTCAGAACACAACACACACACTGAGAACACATCACCGACACACTGAGAACACAACACACACACTGAGAACACAACACACACACACTGAGAACACAACACACACACTGAGAACACAACACACACACACTCAGAACACAACACACACACTGAGAACACAACACCGACACACTGAGAACACAACACACACATTGAGAACACAACACACACACTGACAACAAAACACACACACTGAGAACACAACACCGACACACTGAGAACACAACACACACACTGAGAACACAACACACACACTGAGAACACAACACACACACTGAGAACACAACACACACACTGAGAACACAACACACACACTGAGAACACAACACCGACACACTGAGAACACAACACAAACACTGAGAACACAACACACACACACTGAGAACACAACACACACACTGAGAACACAACACTGACACACTGAGAACACAACACACACACTGAGAACAAAACACACACACTGAGAACACAACACCGACACACTGAGAACACAACACACACACTGAGAACACAACACACACACTGAGAACACAACACACAACACACACACTGAGAACACAACACACACACTGAAAACAAAACACACACACTGAGAACATAACACACACACTGAGAACACAACACACACACACTGAGAACACAACACCGACACACTGAGAACACAACACACACACTGAGAACACAACACACACACTGAGAACACAACACACACACTGAGAACACAACACACACACTGAGAACACAACACACACACACACTGAGAACACAACACACACACTGAGAACACAACACACACACAACACACACACACTGAGAACACAACACACACACTGAGAACACAACATACACACTGAGAACACAACACACACACACTGAGAACACAACACACACACTGAGAACACAACACACACACTGAGAACAAAACACACACACTGAGAACACAACACCGACACACTGAGAACACAACACACACACTGAGAACACAACACACACACTGAGAACACAACACACACACTGAGAACACAACACACACACACTGAGAACACAACACACACACTGAGAACACAACACACACACTGAGAACACAACACACACACTGAGAACACAACACACACACTGAGACCCACATCACACACACACTGAGAACACAACACACACACTGAGAACACAACACTGACACACTGAGAACACAACACACACACTGAGAACAAAACACACACACTGAGAACACAACACCGACACACTGAGAACACAACACCGACACACTGAGAACACAACACACACACAATGAGAACACAACACACACACTGAGAACACAACACACACACTGAGAACACAACACACACACTGAGAACAAAACACACACACACTGAGAACACAACACACACACTGAAAACACAACACCGACACACTGAGAACACAACACACACATTGAGAACACAACACACACACTGACAACAAAACACACACTGAGAACACAACATCGACACACTGAGAACACAACACACACACTGAGAACAAAACATACACACTGAGAACACAACACACACACACTGAGAACACAACACACACACACTGAGAACACAACACACACACTGAGAACACAACACACACACTGAGAACACATCACCGACACACTGAGAACACAACACACACACACTGAGAACACAACACACACACACTGAGAACACAACACACACACTGAGAACACAACACACACACACTCAGAACACAACACCGACACACTGAGAACACAACACACACATTGAGAACACAACACACACACTGAGAACAAAACACACACACACTGAGAACACAACACACACACTGAGACCCACAACACACACACACTGAGAACACAACACACACACTGAGAACACAACACCGACACACTGAGAACACAACACACACACTGAGACCCACAACACACACACACACTGAGAACACAACACACACACTGAGAACACAACACCGACACACTGAGAACACAACACACACATTGAGAACACAAAACACACACTGAGAACACAACACACACACTGAGACCCACAACACACACACACTGAGAACACAACACACACACTGAGAACACAACACACACACACTCAGAACACAACACCGACACACTGAGAACACAACACACACATTGAGAACACAACACACACACTGAGAACAAAACACACACACACTGAGAACACAACACACACACTGAGACCCACAACACACACACACTGAGAACACAACACACACACTGAGAACACAACACCGACACACTGAGAACACAACACACACACTGAGAACACAACACACACACACTGAGAACACAACACACACACTGAGAACACAACACACACACTGAGAACACAACACACACACTGAGAACACAACACACACATTGAGAACACAACACACACACTGAGAACAAAACACACACACTGAGAACACAACACTGACACACTGAGAACACAACACCGACACACTGAGAACACAACACAAACACTGAGAACACAACACACACACACTGAGAACACAACACACACACTGAGACCCACAACACACACACACTGAGAACACAACACACACACTGAGAACACAACACCGACACACTGAGAACACAACACACACATTGAGAACACAAAACACACACTGAGAACACAACACACACACTGAGAACACAACACCGACACACTGAGAACACAACACCGACACACTGAGAACACAACACACACACTGAGAACACAACACACACACTGAGAACACAACACACACACACTGAGAACACAACACACACACACTGAGAACACAACACACACACTGAGAACACAACACACACACTGAGACCCACAACACACACACACACTGAAAACACAACACACACAGTAAGAACACAACACCGACACACTGAGAACACAACACACACATTGAGAACACAACACACACACTGAGAACAAAACACACACACACTGAGAACACAACACACACACTGAGACCCACAACACACACACACTGAGAACACAACACACACACTGAGAACACAACACCGACACACTGAGAACACAACACACACACTGAGACCCACAACACACACACACTGAGAACACAACACACACACTAAGAACACAACACCGACACACTGAGAACACAACACACACACACTGAGAACACAACACACACACACTGAGAACACAACACACACATTGAGAACACAAAACACACACTGAGAACACAACACACACACTGAGAACACAACACACACACTGAGAACACAACACACACACTGAGAACACAACACACACACACTGAGAACACAACACACACACACTGAGAACACAACACACACACTGAGAACACAACACACACACTGAGACCCACAACACACACACACACACTGAAAACACAACACACACAGTAAGAACACAACACCGACACACTGAGAACACAACACACACATTGAGAACACAACACACACACTGAGAACAAAACACACACACTGAGAACACAACACCGACACACTGAGAACACATCACCGACACACTGAGAACACAACACACACACTGAGAACACAACACACACACACTGAGAACACAACACACACACTGAGAACACAACACACACACACTCAGAACACAACACACACACTGAGAACACAACACCGACACACTGAGAACACAACACACACATTGAGAACACAACACACACACTGACAACAAAACACACACACTGAGAACACAACACCGACACACTGAGAACACAACACACACACTGAGAACACAACACACACACTGAGAACACAACACACACACTGAGAACACAACACACACACTGACAACAAAACACACACACTGAGAACACAACACCGAGACACTGAGAACACAACACAAACACTGAGAACACAACACAAACACTGAGAACACAACACACACACACACTGAGAACACAACACACACACTGAGAACACAACACACACACTGAGAACACAACACACACACACTGAGAACACAACACACACACAATGAGAAAAACAAAACACACACTGAGAACACAACACACACACTGAGAACACAACACACACACTGAGAACACAAAACACATACACACACTGAGAACACAACACACACACTGAGAACAAAACAGCGACACACTGAGAACACAACACACACATTGAGAACATAACACACACACTGACAACAAAACACACACACTGAGAACACAACACCGACACACTGAGAACACAACACACACACTGAGAACACAACACACACACTGAGAACACAACACACAACACACACACTGAGAACACAACACACACACTGAGAACACAACACACACACTGAGAACACAACACACACACTGAGAACACAACACACACACTGAGAACACAACACACACACTGAGAACACAACACACACACTGAGACCCACATCACACACACACTGAGAACACAACACACACACTGAGAACACAACACCGACACACTGAGAACACAACACCGACACACTGAGAACACAACACACACATTGAGAACACAACACACACACTGAGAACAAAACACACACACTGAGAACACAACACCGACACACTGAGAACACAACACCGACACACTGAGAACACAACACACACACACTGAGAACACAACACACACACTGAGAACACAACACACACACACTGAGAACACAACACACACACTGAGAACACAACACACACACACTGAGAACACAACACACACACTGAGAACACAACACCGACACACTGAGAACACAACACACACATTGAGAACACAACACACACACTGACAACAAAACACAAACACTGAGAACACAACATCGACACACTGAGAACACAACACACACACTGAGAACACAACACACACACTGAGAACACAACACACACACACTGAGAACACAACACACACACACTGAGAACACAACACACACACTGAGAACACAACACACACACTGAGAACACAACACACACACACTGAGAACACAACACACACACTGAGAACACAACACACACACTGAGAACACAACACACACACTGAGACCCACAACACACACACACTGAGAACACAACACAAACACTGAGAACACAACACCGACACACTGAGAACACAACACACACATTGAGAACACAACACACACAATGAGAACAAAACACACACACTGAGAACACAACACCGACACACTGAGAACACAACACCGACACACTGAGAACACAACACACACACACTGAGAACACAACACACACACACTGAGAACACAACACACACACACTGAGAACAGAACACAACACACACACACACTGAGAACACAACACACACACACTGAGAACACAACACACACACTGAGAACACAACACACACACTGAGACCCACAACACACACACACTGAAAACACAACACACACACTAAGAACACAACACCGACACACTGAGAACACAACACACACATTGAGAACACAACACACACACTGAGAACAAAACACACACACTGAGAACACAACACCGACACACTGAGAACACAACACCGACACACTGAGAACACAACACACACACTGAGAACACAACACACACACTGAGAACACAACACACACACTGAGAACACAACACACACACACTGAGAACACAACACACACACTGGCAACAAAACACACACACTGAGAACACAACACCGACACACTGAGAACACAACACAAACACTGAGAACACAACACAAACACTGAGAACACAACACACACACACACTGAGAACACAACACACACACTGAGAACACAACACACACACTGAGAACACAACACACATACACACACTGAGAACACAACACACACACTGAGAACAAAACAGCGACACACTGAGAACACAACACACACATTGAGAACATAACACACACACTGACAACAAAACACACACACTGAGAACACAACACCGACACACTGAGAACACAACACACACACTGAGAACACAACACACACACTGAGAACACAACACACACACTGAGAACACAACACACACACTGAAAACACAACACACACACTGAGAACATAACACACACACTGAGAACACAAGACACACACTGAGAACACAACACACACACTGAGACCCACATCACACACACACTGAGAACACAACACACACACTGAGAACACAACACCGACACACTGAGAACACAACACCGACACACTGAGAACACAACACACACATTGAGAACACAACACACACACTGAGAACAAAACACACACACTGAGAACACAACACCGACACACTGAGAACACAACACCGACACACTGAGAACACAACACACACACTGAGAACACAACACACACACTGAGAACACAACACACACACTGAGAACACAACACACACACTGAGAACACAACACACACACACACTGAGAACACAACACACACACTGAGAACACAACACCGACACACTGAGAACACAACACACACATTGAGAACACAACACACACACTGACAACAAAACACACACACACTGAGAACACAACATCGACACACTGAGAACACAACACACACACTGAGAACACAACACACACACTGAGAACACAACACACACACACTGAAAACACAACACACACACACTGAGAACACAACACACACACTGAGAACACAACACACACACACTGAGAACACAACACACACACAATGAGAAAAACAAAACACACACTGAGAACACAACACACACACTGAGAACACAACACACACACTGAGAACACAACACACATACACACACTGAGAACACAACACACACACTGAGAACAAAACAGCGACACACTGAGAACACAACACACACATTGAGAACATAACACACACACTGACAACAAAACACACACACTGAGAACACAACACCGACACACTGAGAACACAACACACACACTGAGAACACAACACACAACACACACACTGAGAACACAACACACACACTAAGAACACAACACACACACTGAGAACACAACACACACACTGAGAACACAACACACACACTGAGAACACAACACACACACTGAGAACACAACACACACACTGAGACCCACATCACACACACACTGAGAACACAACACACACACTGAGAACACAACACCGACACACTGAGAACACAACACCGACACACTGAGAACACAACACACACATTGAGAACACAACACACACACTGAGAACACAACACACACACTGAGAACACAACACACACACTGAGACCCACATCACACACACACTGAGAACACAACACAAACACTGAGAACACAACACCGACACACTGAGAACACAACACACACATTGAGAACACAACACACACACTGAGAACAAAACACACACACTGAGAACACAACACCGACACACTGAGAACACAACACCGACACACTGAGAACACAACACACACACACTGAGAACACAACACACACACACTGAGAACACAACACACACACACTGAGAACAGAACACAACACACACACACACTGAGAACACAACACACACACACTGAGAACACAACACACACACTGAGAACACAACACACACACTGAGACCCACAACACACACACACTGAAAACACAACACACACACTAAGAACACAACACCGACACACTGAGAACACAACACACACATTGAGAACACAACACACACACTGAGAACAAAACACACACACTGAGAACACAACACCGACACACTGAGAACACAACACCGACACACTGAGAACACAACACACACACTGAGAACACAACACACACACTGAGAACACAACACACACACTGAGAACACAACACACACACACTGAGAACACAACACACACACTGGCAACAAAACACACACACTGAGAACACAACACCGACACACTGAGAACACAACACAAACACTGAGAACACAACACAAACACTGAGAACACAACACACACACACACTGAGAACACAACACACACACTGAGAACACAACACACACACTGAGAACACAACACACATACACACACTGAGAACACAACACACACACTGAGAACAAAACAGCGACACACTGAGAACACAACACACACATTGAGAACATAACACACACACTGACAACAAAACACACACACTGAGAACACAACACCGACACACTTAGAACACAACACACACACTGAGAACACAACACACACACTGAGAACACAACACACAACACACACACTGAGAACACAACACACACACTGAAAACACAACACACACACTGAGAACATAACACACACACTGAGAACACAAGACACACACTGAGAACACAACACACACACTGAGACCCACATCACACACACACTGAGAACACAACACACACACTGAGAACACAACACCGACACACTGAGAACACAACACCGACACACTGAGAACACAACACACACATTGAGAACACAACACACACACTGAGAACAAAACACACACACTGAGAACACAACACCGACACACTGAGAACACAACACCGACACACTGAGAACACAACACACACACTGAGAACACAACACACACACTGAGAACACAACACACACACTGAGAACACAACACACACACTGAGAACACAACACACACACACACTGAGAACACAACACACACACTGAGAACACAACACCGACACACTGAGAACACAACACACACATTGAGAACACAACACACACACTGACAACAAAACACACACACACTGAGAACACAACATCGACACACTGAGAACACAACACACACACTGAGAACACAACACACACACTGAGAACACAACACACACACACTGAAAACACAACACACACACACTGAGAACACAACACACACACTGAGAACACAACACACACACACTGAGAACACAACACACACACAATGAGAAAAACAAAACACACACTGAGAACACAACACACACACTGAGAACACAACACACACACTGAGAACACAACACACATAGACACACTGAGAACACAACACACACACTGAGAACAAAACAGCGACACACTGAGAACACAACACACACATTGAGAACATAACACACACACTGACAACAAAACACACACACTGAGAACACAACACCGACACACTGAGAACACAACACACACACTGAGAACACAACACACAACACACACACTGAGAACACAACACACACACTGAGAACACAACACACACACTGAGAACACAACACACACACTGAGAACACAACACACACACTGAGAACACAACACACACACTGAGAACACAACACACACACTGAGACCCACATCACACACACACTGAGAACACAACACACACACTGAGAACACAACACCGACACACTGAGAACACAACACCGACACACTGAGAACACAACACACACATTGAGAACACAACACACACACTGAGAACAAAACACACACACTGAGAACACAACACCGACACACTGAGAACACAACACCGACACACTGAGAACACAACACACACACACTGAGAACACAACACACACACTGAGAACACAACACACACACACTGAGAACACAACACACACACTGAGAACACAACACACACACACTGAGAACACAACACACACACTGAGAACACAACACCGACACACTGAGAACACAACACACACATTGAGAACACAACACACACACTGACAACAAAACACACACACTGAGAACACAACATCGACACACTGAGAACACAACACACACACTGAGAACACAACACACACACTGAGAACACAACACACACACACTGAGAACACAACACACACACTGAGAACACAACACACACACTGAGAACACAACACACACACACTGAGAACACAACACACACACTGAGAACACAACACACACACTGAGAACACAACACACACACTGAGACCCACAACACACACACACTGAGAACACAACACAAACACTGAGAACACAACACCGACACACTGAGAACACAACACACACATTGAGAACACAACACA